>JAJOOF010019272.1:0-31833 GCA_029582545.1 Solanum lignicaule
ATATATATATATATATATATATATATATATATATATATATATATATATATATAGATGCAAATGCATGTCATACCAAACCAAGTGCTAGCAATGGTGGTGCCTTCTGGTAGAGAACCGGGATCATATTCGCCAACTTGTGGCCATCTGTGTCTCATACGTATAAATATAGGCAATAGGCCCCATACCTTCCGATTATTTCTCGGTAGTAGAATGCATAGCATGTAATGTCATGGATCTGTAATGCATTTGTTACTTGAATCATGTTGCCAATCTTGACTCATTGGTACTCTCGTCCTCATAATCTCGTAATCACTTTCGGATCACATGTGAATATCTCGTGAAACTTATATACTTGTAGATTAAACTGGAACACTTAACTTGGATTTAGAAAGGCAACTTAAACTTGAGGATGTTCATAAAGAGCTTAAAGTTCTTCACTTAGTATCTATATATGTTTCCTTAGTGGTTTGCAAAAGAAAATATTTCAGAAAAAAAACTCGTACTTTAGTATTTTAAACCTACGATTTATATTTAAGAGTTTTGGAGATCGACGTTATATTTTAAAGTTTTCAAAAATATAAATTAGCGAGGAAGGAGGACTGATTTCAAATTCATATTTTTCATCTCTAATCTTTTTAAGTTACTATACCTAAAGAAGAATAAGAATATGTACACATGGACCTATAGTCAAGAGAATCAACAAAAATGACATAAAGATGCCAAATACCCTAACTAACCGAACGAGTGGAATAACAACATAATGGAGTCACAAAAATACACCAGCTGCAATCTCAATGCCTTTCACCAAAGGTCTTTCTAGTAATAGAGTCGTAAACAATATTTGACGATTTAGGATTTTGAAATTTGTGCTCAAAGGAAGTACAATGCTTAGCCTTAACATACCTCGATTTTGGGTCTTCTTGTATCAATATGGATTGTACGCCCTTCCTTACAGTATGTAGTCTACAAAAAATCATGTCACACAACCATTACAGGCAGAATAATAACACATCATGGTCAAAGTAGCAATTTAGAGCTCACTAGCAGAGTGATTAGCTCGCCAGACCATTTTTAAATATATGATTCATTACCTTCTCTTCTCCAAATTACAACCTCAAATTAATGACATAACATACATTTTTACAGCAGCTATTAACAAGTGGAGGCCTACGCAATAGTCAACAACAACCAAATAGAGTATGCCTGCACAATAATTAAAACTCGGCATATCGCCATACCCCTCTTTTCCAACCCAAAATAACCATAACCAAATCCGAACCACGAGTCTTCAAACCATTAAATCCATAAAAAAAATATATGTATAATATAGTCCTATAATTGTTCAACATAACCAGAATAACTTTAACTCGCCGCTTTCAATCATCATCCTATATGTTCGTCCAATAATTACATTTGGAGTCATGTCTTTCTCTTCATATGCAATAAGAGCTTAAAAGACGAAACCTAAACTTAAACTTGATGGATCTTGCAGTACATTAATATGTCTTGTCAATAACAAACAATCTCCTTAAACGCAAGACGTTGAACCAAGAAGAAACAATTTGAAAATTGCAATGCATTAATAGAACCAATGTTACACTAATAGCAGCAGCACTACATAAAAAACGAGACTCCTTCAGCATGAAGAATCTTTCAAATCACAACCAACGAGGAGGAATGAAATATCACAATCTCTATGAACGTTCCGAGGGTGAAACCACGTTCAAATCTTGTAAATCTTTGCTTGGATGATAGGGGAACCTTTAGAGAGGATTTAGGACTGTTTTATTCTTACTTTGGACGAAAATAATGAGATAAAATGAAGGGAAATCTGATCTTATAAAGCTAAACCGACATATGGGCTAGGGGCCCACCTTCACGTGCCTGCTTGTGCAGTCTCACTAAAATCTGAATATCTCTCAATTCTGAAGTCGTATGGACAAATGATTTAGTGCGTTGGAAAGTAGACTTGTAGATCTTCGATTTCATATATTGGGGTTCTTCTAAAGCTTTATAGATTTGGAGAAAAGCTCTGAGATTTTTAACCCAATTTTCAGAAAATTTATCAAAGAAATTTACTCTAACTTTTGCCAACTTTTTATTTCTCAACTTGCTTGACTTCAAAACTTAACTTACGATCATTGGGCGACTATATCACCTTATAAAACATCCTTATTAGCATATAATACACTCTTTGTCTTATACTCAAAGGTACCAGTTAACTTAAGCGTTTTGAACGGGCGGGGTGTTAGAATAGACATTCTTTAACTCGAACTTGTTTAAGGACATCCTTGACCCATAACGTTAGTCTAATTCTTTGATTTTTTTTACCTCCCCTTTGCAATGTTATTCTCCTGAAATGATACACCAAGTCATATAAGCCTCATACACTCATTCAATGATATACATATTATGCGAAATAACCACGGGGTCTCACTGTAGTGTATGAAAACTGCTCGTGGTGCCTTATCAAAAAGAAGTCTCAACTCTTTAGAAAAGTCACAACCCTTCAGAAAGGTCAAAAATCATCGAAAAAGTCATAACTCTTCGGAAAAGTCGCCACCCTTCGAAAAAGTCACAACTCTTCGGAGTCGCAACCTTTCGGAAAAGTCACAACTCTTCAGAAAAGTCGCAACCCTATAGAATAGTCACCACCCTTCAATAAGGTCACAACTCATCAGAAAAGTTATAACTCTTGGAAAATGTCACAACCCTTCAGTGTGAAAAGTTGTTCACCTTTAATATAATACTAGTATACGTGCCCGCGCGTTATGCGTATGATTTGAAATGTATTAATTTTATTATTAAAAATAATTAATATAATGTATTATGCATTTAATAATATATTTAACTTATAATAATAATAATATAATTTAATGCCTTCTATGTTTATGATAGTGACAGATATTATCATTTTATAATTTTTGCTCTGACAATTTCTAATTTATCTTGTGCTAAGGTTGAAAATCCGAAGAAAAAAAAAAGAGACATGAATTAATATACTGCTTAAATTGCAAATAAGAAAAAAATATGATATGAAACTTAATATACTAAATAATATTTAAATGATTTAAATGATAAATTTAAAAAGAAACTTTCATACGTGGGTATTTTTTAATAATTTAAATTGACAAGTTTTTCAATTTGTTTAGAAGTATGAGTGTAATGAGAAGTTTTAAAACTCTTTATTTAGTTGGATAATTATTATATTTTCAAAATAAAGATTAAAACGACATATTTGGAACCGTCATATGTGGGTTTTCTTAAAAAAATTATTTTAATAATTTTAATTTAAAAGTTTTTCAATTTGCTTAGAAGTAAGAGTGTAATGGGAAGTTTTAAAACTCTCTATTTAATTGGATAGCTATTTGTTTTTCAGAAAATAAAGATTAAATGTCCTATTTAGTTAGATGTTTTTTTAAAATAATTTAATACATTATTATTATTATTATTATTATTAACAATTTAAGTTAAATAGTAGTTTATTATTATTATTTTTTATTATTATTATTAATTTGATTTTCTTTATCTATAAAGATAGAAAATATAGATTATTGGTTATATTTTATTAAAAAATGTTAATTTTAAAATGCAAATAAGATTAAAATAATCTGATATAAAACTTTAAAAAATAAATAATATTAAAATGATAAATTTTAAAAGAGACCAGACCTAAGAGGCAAGGGAGCTGTAGAGGAACTATGCGGCATGGAAGGGGCAGTGCTAGATACACCTGAAGGCATTGGGGCCGGAGTAGGCAAATGTGCCTCTACATGTAATGCATCAGTATCCACAATCGGGGATAATCCACCGAAGTTGGCTTTTTCTTCTCGGCCTCATCCTTCAAGTACTCCGTCTTAATCCTCCGGATGTCAGTACAGGAGGTGGGAATAACTTCAACATCCTTCTTCTCATCTCGAGGCACCCGAGCTTGTCTGCACAACTTGGTGATGAACACCGGAAAAGGAAGAGAGGTTTGGTGCTGCTTGGCCCTTATGGCCATCTCCTGTTCTATGATCATACCCAAATTTTTGCGCTTTTGTGCAATGATCGATCCAAGACAAGCCGCCTTTGTGTGGCGGAGGATGGACTCATTCTGGGATGGCATGATAGTACTGCTAATAAAGCCAAACCAATACCTCGCTGCTACATTGAGGTCCTTCGTCTCTATCGGAGCTCCTACCTCCAACCACCTTGGAGTACCATGAGATATGAGAGGAGCTAACTAGCTTTTCATGTTCTCCAAGGACTTAGTCTTGATCCTGTAGTGGTAATCATGTGCAATGTTGTCGGTGAATTCCAAGACAACATTTATGTTAGTGCTGTCACACAACACTTTCTTGCCCCTGACAACCAGATAATCAACCGGCTTGAATTTAATGGTCTGCTTCTTCATTTGTGGCACTAGCGCTCCGTAGGCGGTGTAGAATTCCCGGACCTAGTTTGGAATATAAGGGCCATGAGGTCTAGTGAATATCTGGAACTTGTGGGACTTCAAGCAGCTCCAGATCTCTGGGTACCTGTCTATTACACCATCAGTAGACATCCTCTTCTCCTCGATGATGGTCCTCATTCCCTCAGTCTTCAGTCTGTTCATAGACCGAGGAGGAGGACCCTGTGCTGGTGGTGCTGGAACCACAACCTGATCTGGGACAAGAGAAGGAGTAGTGACCTGGGGACTCCTGATCCTAGATGGATCATTCAACCTCTTGGAACGCAGCTCGGCTCTCTGGGCTGACAATAGCTCACCCTCACTCTCAGAAGTGGTGAGGTGAGTGGCATATATACAATCATTGTCGGAGCTGACCTCAGGTGACGCAAGAGCAGGTGCCCTGCCTTTCCCTTTTCCCTTACCACCTGTGGTAGGAAGTTTGGTAGCCTTTGCCCTGGATGCAGCTGCATCCAAATTAATTGTGATTCCCTTAGACCTCTTACGGGGCGGCATGTCTCTACCTACCACTTTTGGTCTAGCCATATCTGCATACCATACCAAAAAGAGTTAGAATCATTTAGGAAAAGTTTAGAAAAATAGGTTGCAGATAGACTCACCGAACCAATCGGTGAGTCACCGAACCACTTTGGTGAGCTAGATCGGGCTCGCCAAAAGCATTGGCTCAAATATTTTCCAGAAAAATGTCCTGTCGGCGATGGAAGGCCCACTTGGCGAATCCCGGACCTCATTTGGCAAGCATAGACTAGCCCGCTGAAATTTACAATGCATTTTAGGGGTTAGGGGCGCATAAAGGGTGATCAAAAAAGACTTTCGACAAGACGCCAAGTGCACTCGGTGAACTCAGGATTCTCGCCAAAAGTTATAGAACCAAAAGCATCAAAAACCATGAAATTAAAGGTGATCAAGGGGGGTTCGGCGAACAGCCGAGTGGTTCGGGGATCTCGAACCAGCTCGCCAAACTTCCCAACGTGCCTACTTTCTACCCCAACTTCCAAAATCAACCCCGAAACCCCCGAAAACAAAATAAAACCATACACTTGTTCAATTAAGCTTATACCTATAAGACCCAAGTCACCGGGGTACTCAGACTTCCCCCGGTTTGGCCAAATTGGCCATTGAACGACTTAAGCCGTTAAGAATGACGTCAAACGCTTCATCATTTGGAAAAACACGTCATTTAGCACAAATATGGGTTACTCAAACTTCACCTGACTAGACCCAACAACAAATAAGCAAAACCCAACAATTTAGATCAATTTTAAAGCACGAAATTTGGGAAATTAACAACTTAGGCGTTCAAGGAATGATATCGAATTTAAAATTGGCAAACAAGTACTCAAACACGGATTCAGAGAGGCTCAACACACATCATTAAGAACACTGCAATTGAAAATGAATTTAACCCATAAATATGAGTTTTGGGGTTAGGAAAACCAACATTTATGCTGAATAAGAGAATTGTAATGCTAGGCAGCAAAGTGTCTAACTCCAAACACAGATTCAATGACTAGAAAGTGGTAAAGAAATGCAAAAATATCGAAAATATAGTACGGGTGTGATTGTATGAAGTTAAAAAGTGAGGGAATGTGGAAGAGTTTGAAATTTTAAACCTTTGTCATTTTAAAACCGTCCAGTTCTAGCCCTTTAGACGACATTAATTTTCGTCGCCTAATCACTCGACGACACGGCGAGTGGGTACTTACCTCGCCGAGTTTTACAGGACCTCTAGTTAATGTGGGGGTCCAAACAGTGGACTAAGTCGGGATCGCCGATCTGTTCGGCGATCCGCCGACTAGTCCATGGGGCCACCGAGTTTTATAGACTCCAATTTCATACTTTCTTGAGTCCAACGGTGGTCCAAGTCGGGCTCGCTGACCTCTTCGGTGAGTCGCCAATCGGACATTTTGCTCGCCAACGACCACTTTTCAAATACATTCCACTTTTTCACCTGCACAATCAACACACGATTATTCTAAAAACAAAAAAAAAGCAATAAAACTTGGGTTCCCTCTAGATCAGTGCCTTAGTTAATGTCGTGGCACGATGCAAATCCTCGCTCAAACCTCATTTTTGGGGTTCGCCATAGTGTCACTAGGAAACCCCTCTTGTTGTCTCAGGTTTAAATGCGAAGAAATTTGACCCATTTGGGTCTCCAACTGCTTGATAGAGATGGAATGAGAAGTCACCGTCTGGTTAAGGGTCGATACATCTTCCTTCATTTCTTTCAAAATCTTATCGGACCCCTCAACCTTGTTGAGAATACGAGAGAGCATATCCTCGGACCGGCCACCCTCAGAATCTTTGGGCTTTTGACTCTCGTGGAGAGGAACATACCTATCCTTCTCCCTGTCTCTTTCCTTCCAAGTGGGGTTACAATCCCTCCACTTTCTATCACGATCTCTCCAGCCCTCATCCCTGTTCCAACCTTGGTTACCACCCTGCTTTGGGTAGTTAGCACGATAACCCCCACCTTGGTTGGCTAGGAAGTTCACTTCTTCGTTGTACAATGCTTCGAACTTGGCCTCATCAGGGTTTGCACACCCAACACCCGCAACATTTACACTTTTAGCACCAGTTCCCGTGACATTTTTGCCTAAAATATCCAGTTGGGTCATCATCTTTGCCATGTTTTGGTCCCTCTCTTGGTCTTTTTCCAGCTGCTCCTTTCTCAATTTAAAAGTGAGAGGGGAGACCTGATCTTCGCGGGTGTACCATGCCCGATTAATTGTGGTCATACCATCCAAAAAATGGGGTGCTTTAATGTAAGGTTGTTGCATCAAACCTCCCAAAGAAAGTTGGTCAGCTACGCCCTTGTTCACCGAATTAAGGCTTCGATAAAAATATTGTAGTAAAACGTTATCAGGCAAACCATGAGTTGGGCATTACAATACCAACTTCTTAAATCTCAGCCAAGTCTTATGAATTGGCTCACCCCCCAAACGCTTGAAGCTTTGGATGTTGTCGCAAAGTGTCATCATCTTCGAAGGAGGGAAAAATTGCACTTGAAATGCGGTGACAAGCTCTTCCCACGAAGTCATGGAGTCTCTTGGCAATTCAGCAAACCGTTTACATGCTTCTCCCATTAAAGAAATGGAAACAACCTCAAATGGGCCGACTCTTGGGATATGTTCTTGAAGGAGAACGGCTCGCAAACATCAACAAAGTTTCTTATATGCTCATGGGGATGCTCATGAGCCAACCCACCAAACAACCCTTTCAATTGCAAGAGCAGCAACATGGTGCTTGTAATGTGGAACACAACGTTCCCTTCAGCCGGAGGCAAGCGAATGACACCAATTCTAACCATTAGATGAGGGTCATTAACATTCGGCTCATTGACATCGTTGAGGTTGCCTATGCCATATTTGTGGCCCACTCTATCATTGGTTTGACACTCATTTCCTCTGTTTAAAACAGCCACACACAAATCAAAATAAAAAATAAGTAGATTCAACTATGACTAAAAAGAACAAAATTCAACTTAACCAAAAGAATCTTATACAACACCACTCCCCGGCAGCGGCGCCAGTTTGATTAATGTTTCAAGGACACTTCATTCAATTCTAAGTGTCAACGATCGCTAGTTAGTATAAAACCCAACTAAGTGAGTTGGGTTCGAATTTCACAGGGAGCAGTATGTGTTTAAGATTCAATAGGGAAGTGTGAACTTGGTCAGATTAGTCATAGGAATAAAAATTATCGAATAAAGAAATTATTCAAATCAGGGGGTAACAAGAATGTCATATGGGGGTTTTGGTTTGAAATTTATCAATTACAACCGGCAAACAATACGAATTAACAATAATGAGATGGGTTCTTGGGATGTGATTCGATTATAGGCTAATATAGACAAATGGGTAACTGCAACTATTAGAAAATAGCTAACTATTAGTGAGTAAGCTAGACTATAAAGGAGGTAGACTATCTCTTGAACAATTTACCCCAAATTAAGTCAATTTCTCTCAAACATCAACAAGCATGCAAAATAAGAACAGCCTCCACTTTAGTCCATTCACTCTCTCGAGCTAAATTTGTGGAAAAGGGATTAGGATTCACTCTCTCGAGCTGAACCCATGACAACCCAATGCCCACATACCATCAATCAATAATCTTAGCTTTAAAACCTCTTTCTCGAGCAAGCAAAAAATACAAGGGTAGAACTGCATTTGCAACTACAATTCTTAAATTAAACCACAATTATTGATTGAACTCACTTCTAAATAGCATTTAAACTAACAATTAGCAATACCTATAAACTAAATCAGCCCATAATCACATAATCACACCCCAAGAATTGGGGTTTTAGCTAGACATCATAAAAAGATAAAAATCGTTACCAAATTGAGTTTCCATCAACTGGGTAAGATTGATTTCGTCTTTACAAAGGTCCAAATCAAAGAATCTCAAAGACCCACTTCCAATTTCTCAAAAGTGAAAAACTTTAATTCTTCACAGCTGAAGGAAAACTAGGGAAAAATTGTCTCACCGTTCAAAACTTAATAATAAAATCTTCTAAAGAGTAATTTGATATCAACTTCTAATCTGAATGAATAATTCTAAACGGAATGTTGAAAAATGTATTTATAGTCGCCAAAAATGTGCTGCGAGGAGCCACTCGGCGTAGTAAGTCGGGCTCGCCGACCTACTCAGCGATCCACCCTTTGGTCAATTACATCACCCTTCTGCCTTGGCCTTTAGCATACTCAAAGTCTGTAAATTTGGGCGATCCAACACTGCATCGCGGAACCACCAGGTAATCTGCCGAATGCTCCTTTGTCTCGCCAACTTGGTTCTTTCCTTTAGGGCTTGGCACACTAGAACTTTAGGCCGTCAAGCAGCCGTTCGGCAACTCGCCAAGTGGACTTGGCGATCACCAGGCTTGCTTTTCTTCATTCTTTCAGCTCGCTTCGTTCCTTTTTACAAATTAGTGTCCTTTCTTTATTCCTCAATCCATATACCTGGAAATCAAGGGTTTTCATCAGTTATTGGCACAAAATAAGAATTTAAGGACACTAAATCATTGTAAATAAAGCCCTTAATGAGTCCAAATCTCGGACTCATCAACACCCCCAACTTAAACTTTTGTTTGTCCTCAAGTAAAACTCAAGTTCAGCAGTTCAAAAAGGATGTCTCAAATAGTGCTACACAAGACTAATTCATGAATGCACACTACAAGACTCAATATATTCATGCAAGGATCAATTGTGCACCCAAATGTTCAAATTGTGTCACCAATACTGAAGATTCTCAAGTTCACAATACTTGCTTCAAATGCAAGTTCAAGCTCAACAAAGGTACTCAAATGCCCTCACACGAAGAATGATTCCATATTCACACACTATTCTTCAGTAATTTAAAGCTCTGGAATCACATAAAACTCTCACACTCACAAAGATGAACACATGCATGACTTCACCCATAGGTTTGCCCTTATTTTCCAACCAACAATCGTTTCAGCTCACTTAAGAAAAAAAAGGTCTTCTTAAGGCTTGTAACGGGGATGAGTGTAAAGGTATGGTCATTTAGACTCAGTGGCTGCTATCCTCATGAAATGCGGTATGAACAACACTTTCTTTCCTTTTCTTCAATATTTGCACTTGTGCTCAAAATTCAGCCCATTATTCACTTCTCATGGAATACCGGACACCCTATTTCTTTTGCAACTTTCACAACTTTATTTCACAACTTTTTGTTCTTTTTCTCTTTTTTTTTTGTATGGAGGGGTTCCATCTTTCTCAAAACCATGGATCAAGGGGGATTTCTTTGCACTTTTGGATTTACCTTCTCTTTTCACCACACCCCCAACTTAGGCTTTTGGCCTAAGTTAGCTATTCAAACAAACCACACTTCATGAGGATTATGGGTGAATGGATAGAGATGGGTTACAATTTTATCAATTTTCTTCCAAGAAAAGGATAAGGCTCAAAGGGTGTTCAAGCAAAGTTCAGACACTCACAAGGTTGGCCACAAAAGAGGTATATTGTGCAATTGTTTCACTCTTTAAAATTGTTGCCTAAGATCATTTCAAGAGCTTGCATCACTTAGTCAACTGGATTAACGGGGAAAATTCTAGGTGTCATCACACAAGGTTCACGGTAAGCTCATCACACAAGGCATTGGCACCAATATCAAACAAGACTCCACACTTTCGCTAGTGTGTAACCGACTAGTCACAACGAGATGCAAAAAGTTCACATATTGTCTATGCAACTTCATTTGGCCTCATCATAGCCGCACATTCATTTTTGTTCAATTAAGAGCATTATTCAAGTCATCGGTATTGATCATAACCGATACGCAAATTTGCACAAGAACAACCACATTCAAACCCAACAAGAGGTTGCCATTATTTTTAGAAGGGTCAAAAACCATGTGCATTCAAAATACGGAGCCACAAGCTCAAATATCCACAAAATAGTGTCAAAACACAAT
This sequence comes from Solanum lignicaule, assembly GCA_029582545.1. Taxonomy (NCBI): domain Eukaryota; kingdom Viridiplantae; phylum Streptophyta; class Magnoliopsida; order Solanales; family Solanaceae; genus Solanum; species Solanum lignicaule. Next base: position 10,886 of record JAJOOF010019272.1, read on the forward strand.
TTACAGCACAAAAACCCAATATATACAAAATTAATAATCACAAGAGGTAGGTATGGAAATACCTCACCCCACCACAAATAAAATGCAATTTGTCCTCAAATTCAACAAAATACTAAAAATCAATAAATAAGACAGAGAGGGAGGTAAAGAAAAGTCATGTCTACGCAGTTGCTCCATCTGTCAGGACATCAGTGCCCAGTGTCACATCAACTGCACTGGCTCCACTAGGGCCAGCCATGAGTATGCCTGCCAATAAGATCTGCACAACTGATTCTACCATGGTTTCCTTAATCTCCGTAAGGCCCTCATAAGAAGCCTCCTCATCACCACCAAGTTGCTCCTCATCAGTCTTAGCCTCGGACTCAGCAACATCCACCTCCTCAACTCAAACATCATCTCTGGTGGTGGCTGGAGGCACATCCATAGCTGCTGGCATGTCGGAGATCTCCACAGTCCCAAAAAGCATAGACATGTCTGTGGACTTCAATTGGTCCACATCCTTCCTCAGCTCAGCAATGGCAGCTTTCAGGGCTGTCAACTCATCAGTGGCCCCTTGGCCTCGCTCACACACTGCTATCCGCGTTGTAATGGTATCAATTGTCACACTCAGGGGTGTCACAACAACAAAAAGGGCCCTCTCGATCATGCTAGGAATGGTGGCCTCATGCCTGGAGGCACGCCTATTAACAGAATGGGCTAGCTGCCCCATCCGTAGTAATGCAGGCTCGGTGAGTCGAGGTCAGGAAGTAGCAGTAGCAGAGGCACCAGACCTAGGAGGCAAGGGAGCTGTAGAGGAACTAGGCGTCATGGAAAGGGAAATGCTAGATACACCTGAAGGAACAAGGGCCGGAGTAGGCAAAGGTGCCTCTGCAGGTAATGCATCAGTATCCACAACCGGGGATGTATCCACCAGGGCTACCTTTTTCTTCTCGGCCTTATCCTTTAAGTATTCTGCCTCAATCCTTCGAATGTCGGTACATGAGGTGGGAATCACTTCCATATCCTTCTTCTCATCTCGAGGTACCCGAGCTTGTTTGCACAACTCGGTGATCAACACCACAAAAGGAAGAGATGTTTGGCGCTGCTTGGCCCTCATGGCCATTTCCTATTCTATGATCATACCCAAATTTATGCGCTTTCATGCAATGATTGATCCAAGACAAGGCTTTTTTGTGTGGCAGAGGATGGACTGATTCTGGAATGGCATGATAATGCTGCTGATAAAGCCAAACCAGTACCTCGCTGCTACAATGAGGTGTTTCTTCTTTATCAGAGCTGCTGCCTCTAACCACCTAGGAGTACCATGAGATATGAGAGGAGCTAACGAGCTTTTCATTTTCTCCAAGGACTTAGTCTTGATCCTGTAGTGGTAGTCGTTTGCAATGTTGTTGGTGCATTTCAAGACAGAATTTATGTTAGTACTGTCACACAACACTTTCTTTCCCTTGACAAGCACATAGTAAACCGGCTTGAATTTAGCGTCTTGCTTCTTCCTTTGTGACACAAGCGCTCCATAGGCGGTGTAGAATTCTCGGACCCAGTTTGGAATATAAGGGCCACGGGGTCTAGTAAATATTTGAACTTATAGGACTTCAAGATGCTCCAGATCTCTGGGTACCTGTCTATTACACCATCAATAGACATTCTCTTCTCCTCGATGATGGTCTTCATTCCCTCAGTCTTCAGTCTATTGATAGACCGGGGAGGAGGACCCTGTGTTGGTGGTGCTGGAACCACAGCCTGAATTGGGACAGGAGAAGGAGTAGTGACCTGGGGAGTCCTGATCCTAGATGGATCATTCAACCTCTTGGAACACAACTTGGCTCTCTGGGCTAACAATAGCTCATCCTCACTCTTAGAAGTGGTGAGGTGAGTGGAATATATACCATCACTGTCGGATCTGACCTCAGGTGATGCAAGAGCAGGCGCCTTGCCTTTCTCTTTTCCCTTCCCACTGGTGGTAGGAAGTTTGGTAGCCTTTGCCCTGGATGCAGCTGCATCCTCATTAATTGTGATTCCCTTAGCACTCTCGTGGGGCGAAATGTCTCTACCTGCCACTTTTGGTCTAGCCATATCTGCTAACCATACAAAAAAGAGTTAGAATCATTCAAGAAAAGTTTAGAAAAATAGGTTGCAGACAGACTCGCCGAACCGATTGGCGAGTTGCCGAATCACTTTGGCGAGCTAGATCGGGCTCGCCGAAAGGATTGGCTCAAATATTTTCCATAAAAATGGGCCTGTCAGTGATGGAAGGCCCACTTGGCGAATCGTCGACCTCATTCGGTGAGCATTGACGAGCCCTCCGAAAGTTATAGTGCATTTTAAGGGTTAGGGGTGCAGAAAGGGCGATCAAAGAAGACTTTCGACGAGACGCCGAGTGCACTCGGGGAACTCATGTTTCTCACCGAAAGTAACAGAACCAAGAGCATCCAAAACCATGAAATTAAAGGTGATCAAGGGGGGTTCGTCGAACCGCCGAATGGTTCGACGAGCTCGACCCAGCTCGCCAAACTGCCTAACGTGCCTACTTTCTACCCCAACTTCCAAAATCAACCCTGCAGACCTTGAAAACAAAATAAAACCATACACTTGTTCAAATAATCTTAGATATATAAGACCCAAGCCACCGGGGTACTTAGACTTTCCCTGGTTTGCAAAATCTGCCATTTGACGACTTAAGCCCTTAAGAATGACGTCAAACGCTCCATCATTAGGCAAAGCATGTCATTTAGCACAAATATGGGTTACTCAGACTTCAACCGACTAGACCCAACAACAAATAAGCACAGCCTAACAATTTAGATCAATTTTAAAGCATGAAATTTGGGAAATTAACAACTTAGGCATTAAAGGTATGATATCGAATTTAAAATTGGCAAACAAGCACTCAAACACAGATTCAGAGACGCCCAACACACATCATTAAGAACAATACAATTGCAAATGAGTTTAATTGCTAAATACGAGTTTTGGGGTTCAGAAAACCATCCTTTATGCTGAATAAGAGAATTGAAATGCTAGGCGGCAAAATGTCCAATTCCAAACACCGATTCAACGACTAGAAAGTGGGAAAGAAATGCAAAAAAAAATCAAAAATATAGAGCGGGTGTGATTGCAGGAAGTTAAAAAGTGAGGGAATGTGGAAGAGTTGGAAATTTTAAACCTTTGGCATTTTAAAACCGTCCAGTTCTCCCCCTTTCGGCGACATTAATTTTCGCCGCCTAAACACTCGGTGACAAGCCGAGTGGGTACTTACCACGCCGAGCTTTACAAGATCTCTAATTAATGTTGGTGTCCAAACAATGGACTAAGTTGAGATCGCCGACCTGTTCGGTGATCCGCTGACTAGTCCATGGGTCCGCCGAGTTTTATAGTCTCCGACTTCATACTTTCTTGAGTCCAACGGCGGTCCAAGTTGGGCTCGCCGACATCTTCAGCGAGTCCTCAACTGGACATTTTTCTCGCCAACCACCACTTTTCAAACACATTCCACTTTTTCACATGCACAATTAACACACAATTATTCTAAGAACAAAAAGAAAGCAATTAAACTTGGGTTGCCTCCAAAGAAGAGCCTTAGTTAACCGGGGCACGATGCAAGTCCTCGCTCAAACCTCATTCTTGGGGTTCGCCATAGTGTCACTAGGAAACCCCCTTTGTTGTCTCGGGTTTAAATGGGAAGAAATTTGACCCATTTGGGTCTCCAACTGCTTGTTGAGAATATCAGAGAGCATATCCTCAGACCGGCCACCCTCAGAATCTTTGGGATTTTGACTCTCGTGGGGAGGAACATACCTATCTTTCTCCCCATCTCTTTCCTTCCAAGTGAGACTACGATCCCTCCACTTTCTATCACGATCCCTCCAGCCCTCGTCCCTGTTCCAACCTTGGTTATCACCCTGCCTTGGGTAGTTAGCACAATAACCTTCACATTGGTTAGCTAGGAAGTTCACTTCTTCGTTGTACAATGCTTCGAACTTGGCCTCATCAGGGCTTGCACACCCAACACCCACAACATTTACACTTCTAGCACCAGCTCCCATGACATTATTGGCCAAAATGTCCAGTTGGGTCATCATTTTTGCCATGTTTTGGTTCCTCTCTTGGTTTTTCTCCTACTGCTCCTTTGTAGATTTAAAAGTGAGTGGGGAGACCTGATCTTCGCAGGTATACCATGCCCGATTAATTGTTGTCATACCATCCAAAAGTTGGGCTGCTGTAATGTAAGGTTGTTGCATCAAACCTCCCAGAGAAAGTTGGTCAGCTACGCCCTTGTTGACCGAATCAAGGCTTCGATAAAATTATTGTAGCAAAACGTTGTCGGGCAAACCATGAGTTGGGCATTACAACACCAACTTCTTAAATCTCAGCCAAGTCTCATAAATTGGCTCACCCTCCAAACGCTTGAAGCTTTAGATGTTGTCTCGAAGTGTCATCATCTTCGAAGGAGGGAAAAATCGCACTTGAAATGCGGTGACAAGCTCTTCCCATGAAGTGATGGAGTCTCTTGGCAATTCAGCCAGCCATTTACATGTTTCTCCCATTAAAGAAATGGGAACAACGTCAAACGGACCGACTCTTGGGATATGTTTTTGAAGAAGAACGACCCGCATACATCAACAAAGTTTCTTATATGCTCATGGGGATCCTCATAGCCAACCCACCAAACAACCCTTTCAATTGCCAGAGCTCCAACATGTTGCTTGTAATGTGGAACACAACGTTCGCTTCAGCCGGAGGCAAGCGAATGACACCAATTCCAACCATTAGATGAGGGTCATTAAAATTTGGCTCATGGACATCGTTGAGGTTGCCGATGTCATCTTTGTGGCCCACTTGGCTACCATTGCTTCCGTTGACACTCATTTCCTTTGTTTAAAACAGCCACACACAAACCAAAACCAAAAATAAGTAGATTCAAATATGACTAAAAAGAACAAAATTCAACTTAACCAAAATAATCTTAAACAACACCACTCCCCGGCACCGACGCCATTTTGATTAACGTTTCAAAGACACTTCATCTAATTCTAAGTGTCAATGATCGCTAGTCAGTATAAAACACAACTAAGTGAGTTGGGGTCGAATCCCACAGGGAGCAATACGTGTTTAAGATTAAATAGGAAAGTGTGAACATGGTCAATTTAGTCATAGGAATAGAAATTATCGAATAAAGACATGATTCAAATCAGGGGGTGACACGAATGTCAAATGGGGGGTTTTGGTTTGAAATTTATCAAATACAACCATCAAACAATACGAATTAACAATAATGAGATGGGTTCTTGGGATGTGATTCGATTATAGGCTAATAAAGACAAATAGGTAATTGCAACTATTAGAAAATAGCTAAATATTAGTGAGTAAGCTAGACTATAGAGGAGGTAAACTTTCTCCCAAACAATTTACCCTGAATCAAGTCGATTTCTCTCGAACATCAACAAGCATGCAAAATAAGAACATCCAACACTTTAGACCATTCACTCTCTCGAGCTGAATGTGTGGAAAACGGTTTAGGATTCACTCTCTCGAGATGAACCCATGACAACCCAATACCCACAGACCATCAATCAATAATCTTAGCTTTAAAATCTCTCTCTCGAGCAAGCCAAAAACACAAGGGTAGAACTGCATTTGCAATAACAATTTTTAAATTAAACCACAATTATTGATTGACCTCACTTCTAAATAGCATTTAAACTAGCAATTAGCAATACCCATAAACTAAATCAGCTCATAATCACATAATCACACCCAGAGAATTGGGGTTTTAGCTAGACATCATAAAAAGATAAAAATCGTTACCAAATTGAGTTTCCATCAACTGGATAAGATTGATTTCATCTTTATAAAGGTCCAAATCGAAGAATCTCAAAGACCCACTTCCAATTTCTCAAAAGTGAAAAGCTTCAATTCTTCACCGTTAAAGGAAAAATAGAGAAAAATTGTCTCACAGATTCAAAACTTAATAATAAACTGTTCAAAAGAGTAATTTGATATCAACTTCTAATCTGAATGAATAATTCTAAACTAAATGTTCATAAATGTATTTATAGTCGCAAAAAATGTGCTTCGAGGAGCCACTTGGCGCAGTAAGTCGGGCTCGTCGACCTACACGACAATCCACCCTTTGGTCAATTTCATCTCCCTTTTGCCTTGGCCTTCAGCATTCTCAAGGTCTTTAACTTTGGGTGATCCAACACTCCATCGCGAAACCACTTGGCGATCTGCCGACTGCTCCTTTCTCTCGGCAACTTGGTTCTTTCCTTCAAGGCTTGGCACACTGGAACTTTAGGCAGTCAAGCAGCTGTTCGGTGACTCACCAAGTGGACTTGTCGATCACCAGACTTGCTTTTCTTCATTCTTTTAGTTCGCTTCATTCGTTTTTGCAAATTATTGTCCTTGCTTTGTTCCTCAATCCATATACCTGGAAATCAAGGGTTTTACATCAGTTATTGGCACAAAATAAGCATTTGAGGACAGTAAATCATTGTAAATAAATCCCTAAATGAGTCCAAATCTTGGACTCATCACTTTTTAAGTAGCTCCTTCTACGGACTGACTCCTCCACAAAACCTTAACTGAAGCGACTTCTTTGTTTCTCAACCTTCAAACCTGACATTCAAGAATCTCAACTGGCACATCCTCATAAGTGAGTCTATCTTTTACAGCTACACTTTATAAAGGTACAATGGATGCTAGATCACCCACACACTTATTCAACAATGAAATGTGAAAAACCGGATGCACTGCTGCTAGTTCTGCTGGCAACTCTAACTCATAAGACACTTTTCCAATCCTTTTCAGAATCATGTAAGGGCCTACTTATCTAGGACTGAGCTTCCCTTTCTTGCCAAACTTCATCACCCCCTTCATAGGTGACACTTTCAGGAAAACCCAATCATCAACTTAGAACTTTAATTCCCTTCTCCTTACGTCTGCATAAGACTTCTGGCGACTCTGGGCTGTCTTAAGTCTATCTCTAATGAGTTGCACTTTCTCCATAGCATCATGAACTGAATCTGGCCCTATCAAGGCTGCTTCACCTACTTCAAGCCAACCAACTGGAGATCTACATATACGCCCATACAATGCCTCATAAGGTGCCATCTGAATGTTGGAATACTAGCTATTATTATAGGTGAACTCTATAAGAGGAAGGTGATCATCCCAACTACCCTTGAAGTCGATCACACAAGCTCTCAAAATGTCCTCTAAGGTCTGAATGGTATGCTCTGCCTGACCATCCGTCTGTGGATGAAATGATGTGCTAAGATTAACCTGAGTACCAAGACCTTTCTGAAATGACTTCCAAAACTGAGAGGTAAACTGAGGACCTCTATATGAAATGATAGACAAAGGAACCCCATGCAACTTGGCTATCTCATTAATGTAGAGCTGGGCATAGTCCTCCGCCGAATCTGTATTCTTAACCATAAAAAAACGCACAGACTTATTAACTCTATCAACAATCACCCAAATGGAGTCATGTTGTCTGCGAGTACGGGGCAACCTTATAATTAAGTCCGTGTCGATCACTTCCTACTTCCAAGTCGGAATGTTGATCTCTTGAGTCATACCTCCTGGTTTCTGATGTTCTACTTTCACTTGCTCGTAATTTGGGCACTTAGCCACAAAATCTGCTATATCCCTCTTCATGCCATTCCACCAAATAACTTCCCACAGATCACAGTACATCTTAGTGGCACTTGGATGAATAGAATGCCTAGAATTATGGACTTCTACAAGAATCTAATGTCTCAACTCACCCACCTTAGGAACACATAATCGACCCTGATAACGAAGCACACTGTCTCCCCCTTAGGAGAAAACTTCAACTTCTTGCTGATAGACTGTACCCTTTAGTTGAAGCAATATCGGATCACTATCTTGCTTTTCCTTAACCCCCACTACCAATGAATATTCTGACCAATTCTGAACTGTTACACCACCATCTGATATGCTCATAAGGCGAACTCCCAAGCGAGCAAGCCTGTGAACATCTTTTTCTAGTTCCTTTCTTTCTTCCTCAACATGTGCTACACTACCCATAGATAGCCTACTAAGAGCATCGTCTACTACACTGGACTTACCAGGATGGTAATGCACACTCATATCGTAATCCTTGAGGAACTCGAGCCATCTCTTCTAGCGAAGATTCAACTCTTTCTGGGTGAACACATACTGGAGGCTCTTATGGTCTATGAACACATACGTGAACACTATACAAGTAGTGTCTCCAAATCTTAAATGCAAACACCACTGCTGCAAGCTCGAGGTCATGATTTGGATAGTTCTTCTCATGCACCTTAAGTTGTCTGGAAGCGTAAGCTATAACCTTACCTCGCTACATCAACACAAAACCTAGGCCGACTCTGGATGCATCAGAATAGGTCACATAACCATCTGAACCCTCTGGTAGAGTCAAAACAGGAGCTGTAATCAACCTAGCTTTCAATTCTGTGAGGCTTTTCTCACAATCAGCTGACCACTGAAACTTAACCTTTTTCTGAGTTAACTTAGTCAATGGTGAGGCTATGGATGAAAATCCTTCCACGAACCTTCTGTAATAAACAACCAAATCGAAGAAACTTCTTAAATCTGTAGGAGAGGTAGGTCTGAGCCATTGTTTCACTACTTCTATTTTCTGAGAATCCACTCGGATCCCTTTGCTAGACACAATATGCCCAAGAAATGCAATAGATTGCAACCAAATCTCACATTCGCTAAACTTAGCGAATAACTAGCAATCTTTGAGAGTTTGCAGGATAACCCTCAAATGACTCACATGTTCTTCCTCAATCCTAGAGTAAATGAGGATATCATCAATAAAGACGATAACGAACAAGTCCAAGTACTGCTTGAACACCATCTTCATCAAATCCATGAAAGTTGTAGGAGCATTGTTAGTCCAAATGACATAACTAAAAATTCATAATGACCATACCGAGTTCTGAAGGTTGTCTTTGGAATGTCACTATCTCTGACTTTGAGCTGATGATAACCGGATCTGTCTTTGAGAAATGACTAGCACCCTAAAGTTGGTCAAACAAGTCATCAATCATGGGGATGGGATACTTATTATTGATTGTGACTTTGTTCAACTGTCTATAATCGATGCACATTCTGAGAGAACCATCTTTCTTCTTCACGAACAACATTGTTGCACCCCATGGGAAAATACTAGGTCTGATGAAGCCCTTATCTGAAAGGTCTTTCAACTGCTCCTTCAATTCCTTAAACTCAGCTGGAGCCGTTCTGTAAGGAGGAATAAAGATAGGTTGGGTATCTGGAAGGAGATCAATTCCAAAGTCGATTTCCCTTTCGAGAGGAACTCCAAGAAGATCTTCTGAAAACACTTCTGGGAACTCATTAACTACTAGAACTGACTCAAGAGTTGGGGTTTTAGAGCTTGAATCCTTAACTCGAACTAGATGATAGAGAAAACCCTTAGAGATCATTTTCCTGGCCATATGGTAAAAAATGAATCGACCCATAGACGCTAAGTTACTACCCTTCCATTCTAAGATTGATTTATCTGGAAACTGAAAACGAACAATCCTAGTTCTACAATCGACTGAGGCATTACAGGAATGTAACCAATCCATGCCTTGAATGATATCAAAGTCTACCATTTCTAACTCTACAAGATCTGCTGAGGTGACTTTCTAAGAGACTATGACAGGACAATTTATGTATACCTGTCTAGCTATAACTGGGTCACCGACTAGAGTAGAGACTGAGAAGGGTTCTGAGAGAGTTTTTGGGCTAAGATCAAACTTGACTGCTATGTAAGGAGTTACAAAGGAAAGAGTAGCCCTTGGATCTAACAAAGCATAAACATCGAGATTAAAGACTCGCAACGTACCAGTGACCACATCTGGAGAATCTTCCTAATCTTGGTGACCCTGAAGAGCATACAACCTATTTTGGCACTGACCACCACCTGTACCAGATGATTTACCCTGCTGAGTCGGGTGACCTGCTGGTGCTGCTGAAGTTGTTGACTGAGCTCTACCATTATTACCTCAAACTACTGAGTCGGGTGACCTATTGGTGCTGCTAAAGTTGTGGACTGAGCTCTACCATTATTACCTCCTTGACCCTGTTTAGAAGGACAATTTTTCAACCTGTTACTAGACTGACCACACCCAAAGCATCCTTCCTTTCCTGCAAGGCACTCGCCCTGATGGTTTTTACCACACTTAGGACAAGCTAGGTAGATCCTGGTGCCTGGAACACTCCCCTGAGACTTAGAGCCTGATGCCCTACCTTTCAGATCATTTCAGAACTTTGAGGATGGAACACTAGCTGATGAAGGTGCTGGAGCTGAAAATTTCTACTGAGACTGCGAGCGATTTCCACCACCCTATTTCTGTTGAGAATACTCATAGTTGTCAATGCTAGACTTCTTATTCTCCTTAGCTTGTTCCCTAAGCTTGTCTCCCTCAACCTACTGAGCATGAGTCATGAGCCTAGAGATGCTCATATTTTCTAGCAACATAGCATTCCTACACTTTGTTTTCACCAAGTCCGACACTCCATACAAAAAACTTGTTCATTTGAGCCCTGGAATCAACAACCATGTGAGGAGCATACCTGGAGAGTTGGGTGAACTTGAGCCCATACTCTTGGACTGTCATGTTACCTTGCCTCAAGTTCATAAACTCCTGAGATTTTGGCTCCCTTAGCTCTCTTGGGAAAAACATGTCCAAAAAGGTTTCACTAAAGCATTCCCAAGTGATAGGAGATACATCTGTACTCCTTTTCTCTTTCCATTGAGTATACCAGATATGATCCACATCCTTAAGCTGGTAAGATGCCAAATCAACCCGATCATTCCCAGTTACTTGCATCACTTCAAAGATTTTTTAGACCTCATCTATGAAGTTTTGGGGATCCTCACCAATCTGTGATCCTAAGAACTCAGGAAGATTCATTCTAACAAAATCCCGAACCCTGACTGCCACTGATCCACCACTAGCATATGTAGGAACTGGGGCCTGCTGATTTTTATGGTTGGTCACACTTTGAGTTGGGACAGTGTTACGAAATTCAGCATTCGAAACTTCCTAATCTAGGACTGGAGGAGCTGCGTTTGCATTCATGGCATTCGCATTCCTGGCGTTAGCTCTACGAGGAGGCATGATCTGAAACACATAATGAATAATTAGAACGAGAAGTTGGATCATACCTCACGCATGATAACATTATCAAGAAAATAGAGTTTTTTCCTAAAACACTTTGTAGCCTCCCCCTCATTAGATATGGTGCACTTCACACCCATGAAAAGGACTCTACTTAGTGCGGCTTTTCAGACATCCTAGGAAACTTAAATCTAATGCTCTGATACCAAGTTTGTCACGCCCCGAGGTTACCCCTAGACGCGGACACGGGACCTAGGATCACGAGTGACCCCAAGCTAACCCTACTGGCATATCATAAGCAAACTAAAGTAAACTGAAGTAATAATTACTGTGCGGAAGCTAATCATGAGATAATCTGGAATGATGGGGAATACCTATATACTAAATCTGAATATATGAAAAATTAAGAGTTTGAAATACAATAGAAAAGTCAAACTCTAACACTAAAGCTGAACTAACTATGTCTGAAAATAACCTCTACTGACTGGAAATGTTGGGACATGCCCCAGCTAAATCTAGCAAAACTGAAACTATAACTAAAAGCAAGGAAAGACAATCATGTCAACCGTCCTCGAAGAATGAGGACTTACCACTCATGATGCTGACCTGGAGATCGGGAACCAATCTATGCGTGCTCTGAAAGTTGAGGACCTGAACCTACATCACGAGAAGATGTAGTGCAGAGTATGCGTCAGTACTTGAAAGGTACTGAGCATGCTGGATAGAGTAAATCTGAATAATAGTCATAATTGAACCAAAACATATATTGAGCAATGATATGATATAAGCATGATACTAAACTGAGAATACTGAATATGAAGTAGCTGAATGCAATGACAAGGTTCATAACATGCTGAGACTGAATACTGAACTAATAACATGGTCAATACAATAGAATCTGACTGAACTATGAGAGCTACTAATGACCGACATAAAACCACATGAGCAAAATGTGGATTCCGATGTATACGCCCCATCGAGAGGACCCAATATAACCTGCCAGAGATATAAATGAATGACTAGCGTGATCACAAAAATGTTACCGACAGAGGAGACTTCCAACCTATGGGGCACGCAGTTCTGGGACTTGCGGGTGACTGACCCTATTCCACTCGGTATTAAGTCTTCTCCCAACTGATTATGTAATTTAGCAATTTATAACTGAAATGTTGTAAATTCTGGATAGCTCAAATACTGACATGTTAACTGAAAATGCAACATTAATGTACTGATAATGAAACATTTATAACTGGAGCATGTATAGCTGATTGATCTAACCTAGCATGTGCAATTCATGAACTAAAAGAACTACATAGCTAGGGTTCTGAAATTATGAAGGAGTTTATACTAAAGCATGTTGAAGATCATGAAAAACTGATTAGAAATAGTAAAGTAACTAATTCATGATAATCTACTGAAATTCTTGAAACCCTAGGTCTAGTTGATAATAAGGGAATCAAGAATCTGACTGAATTCTAGGGACCTAATGGGCGAAAGGAACCTGCTAGTGAAATCCCACATACCTGGTGATGAATTCCACGAAAAAAATTTTCGATTTCGGGGCTAGAACTGATGGAAACTCGCTGCATTCTTGGGAAGGGTTTGGTCGCCTCTTTCTCCTCTTTGTGTTCTAAGTTTTCATGAATTTTGGTGAATTATCTGACTTGGGTAAGTTCCACTCATGTTTCTAGGCTAAAACTGACCAAAACTATGTAGTTTAGGGGTTAAACGACGTAGTTTAGGGGTCCAACGCATAGGGAAAAGACCAAATGACCCTCGACTTAACTAATGTCGGAGGCCACCGACGGATGGGACTGACGGACCATGACTGGACCGATGGTCCGTGCTGGTCAACTGTCGTTTGGCGACTGGGAGCTAAAACTAAGGGTCTGACCTACAGCCCTGGACCACGGACCGTGGTCTGACCTACGGTCCGTAGGTCCTGGCGTGGGTCTACACTTAGCCAATTCTCCTAGGCTTCTAGGGGATGGGTCGCAGGTGGCCATGCACGGACAATCAGCACGGGCCGTGGGTTATTCTACGGTCCGTGGGTGGTAACCGTGGGTTGCACCTGCAACTCTGAAAACTGCATTTTTGTGTGTTTCGGATACGGGGTGTTACATTTGGGAATTTGAAATATTTGCCAAAAATATTTGCCAAAAAATGACAAATTATATGGAAAAATATTATTTGCCAATTTTTTCCCCAAATATTACTTGGGAAATCTATGGCCAAACGGGTCCTTAACATGGTCTCTCATAGGTGGTTCTTGACCTCCATTAAAAGTCAACTTGGTAATTTCATGTATTCAGAGGTGGAAACCAACTTTGCAAGCACAGAGCAAATCTTTTATAGAGAACTATATGCATATCCTGTCAGTATATATGTAGGAGTGTCTTTTCTAGAGAACTATATTGGTATATTTCTTGTATAGAGTTCTTTCCCCCCAATATATATATAAACTGTTACACCCTCCCCCACCTAAAAAAAGAAGAAGAATTAATCTGATTTCCTAAAAGTTCTTTTAAGCTGTAGATATATTAAAAAAATTATGCCATTGATAAAATGAATCATAAGATAAAAGTTCAAATCTTAAGTTGTATAACTCATTATTAATCTCCTGCTTTTACTACGGATAGAAAAGATCAAAAAGAAAAAACACGATAAGAGCAAGTGAGCTTAAGGAGGATAGAGCATACCTTCAACTTTTCATGAGCTTCTTTAACAATGCTACCATTCTTCTTCTTTCTCCGGTGGTGACCATCTTTACGGAAATATGGTAGTACTAGAGATGATGACAATTTCAGCTCATATAAATGAAATGGATCTATTATTTCCATATTAAATTAAATGGATCACTCATATTTTTCTTAAATAGGTAAATATGAACTTCAACCTATTTAAGCTCATACAAATATGGACAAATGGGTAAACATGAGAATCCATATATTGTAAGAATTATTAATTATTTCTTACTTATAGCCCAAGTAATACCATAAATAATATTTAATGAATAATAGATTTCGTCCGTACATTGGTTACTTGATGGACGTACCAGATTAAGGCTTAACTTTTACTATGGCTAGAACTTAAGAATTTACCCAAAGGTGAATCTATCATTCTACGAATAGTGAAAATTATGAGGTAAATTAATATTTTTACTCAAACATATATTGTATATCCAAAGATATTGTATATGTTTGATTAAAAATATTTAATTACCTATTAAAGATAAAAATGACATTTAAATTATGATAATGTGTCGTAGTATCTACCCAAAGGAGAATTACCATATATTTTTATCACTTTACTAAATTCACATTATTTTATGATTTGTGAGCATGTATATCTATTTTGCAGTTATTCCTCTTAATTCGCATGCTTCGTCTGTTACTGTGTTCAATGGATTGAACTTCTCTAAATGGCATGAACAAGTCCAGTTCCACTTAGGTGTGATGGATCTTGACTTGGCTCTGCTGAATGACAAACCTACTGCCATTACTGATAAGAGTAGTAAGGATGAGAAGTCTTTTCATAAATCATGGGAGTGCTCTAACAGATTAAGTCTTATGTTTATGCGAATGACTGTTGCTAACAACATTAAGAGTACTATTCCACAAACAAAAAGTGCTAGAGAATACCTGAAGTTTGTGGAAAAACATTTTCGTTCTGTTGATAAGTCTCTCGCTGGTACACTAATGGCTAAACTCAGAACCGTGAAGTTTGATGGGTCGCGTAGTATGCAAAATCACATCATCGAGATGACCAATATTGAAGCAAGACTTCAGACCTTGGGGATGAAAGTGGATGACACCTTCTTGGTTCAATTTATTCTGAACTCGTTGCCTCTTGAGTATGGACCATTTCAAATTAACTATAACACTATTAAAGATAACTGGGATTTTAATGAATTGTCCAGTATGCTTACTCAAGAGGATTCAAGACTTAAGAAACAAGAAAGTCATTCCATTAACCTCATGGGTCAAGGAGCTGGTAAAGGACTTAAAGTGAAGGCCAACAAGTTTAAGAAAAAGAAAGCACCTGCTAAAGTTCCACAGGATGCTCATACGAAACTCAAGCATGATGTGTGTCATTTCTGTAAAAAGGAAGGACACCATTAGAAAGATTACATGAAACATAAAGCTTGGTCTGAAAAGAAAGGTACATTTAGTGCTTTTGTATGTTTCAAATCAAATTTAGTAGAAGTTCCTAATAGAACTTGGTGGCTTGATTCTGGTGCAACTACTCATGTATCCACTATGTTGCAGGGATTCACTACGATCCAAACTACAAATTCAAATAAGGATTTCTTGTTCATGAGAAATCATATGAAGGCTCAAATTGAAGGCATAGAGACTTATCGATTGATCTTGGAGACTGGACATCACCTTGATCTATTACAGACTCTTTATGTTCCTTTAGTTTCTAGGAATTTGATTTATCTTTCAAGACTTGATATTTCTGGATTTGATTTCAAGTTTGGACATGGATATTTCAATTTATATAAGAATACTATTTTTTATGGTTCTTGTGTTTTTATTGATGGTTTATATAGATTGAAACTCGATAATAATTTTTCTGAATCCTTGTTTACTATTCATCAAAATGTTGGAATTAAACATAGTTCACTAAATGAAAGTTCTTCTTATTTGTGGCATAAATGTTTGGGTCATGTATCCAACTAACGATTAAAAAGATTAGTAAAGACTAAAGTTCTTCCAAATTTGAATTTTGCTGATCTTGATATATGTTTGGATTGCATTAAAGGAAAGTAAACCAAACATACCAAGAAAGGTGCCACAAAGAGCACTCAGCTACTTGAAATTATACACAGTGATATTTGCGTACCTTTTGATGTTCCATCTTTAGGTGAAGAAAAATATTTTATCACCTTTATCGATTATTTTTCACATTATGGAGTTATCTTTTTGTTGAAAGAAAAATCTCAAGCAGTAGACGCTCTCAAAGTGTACGTTAATGAGGTTGAAAGACAATTAGATAGGAAAGTGAAAATCATTAGGTTAGATAGAGGTGGTGACTATTATGGAAAGTATAATGAATCAGGACAATGTCATGGTCCATTTGCAAAATTCCTTGAAAAACATGACATATGTGCACATTATACTATGCCAGAAACACCTCAACAAAATGGTGTTGCAGAAAGGCTTAATTGAACACTTATGGATATGATTAGGAGTATGATGAGTAATTCCTCATTACCCAAATCATTGTGGATGTAAGCTCTTAAAACCGTTGTATATTTATTAAACAGGATTCCTAGTAAGGCAGTTCTAAAAACTCATTTTGAACTGTGGACTGGAAGGAAGCCTAGTTTAAAAGACCTCCATGTTTGGGGTTGTCAAGCGGAAGCTAGAGTTTATAATCCACATGAAAAGAAATTATATTCTCAAACGGTAAGTTACTTTATTGGTTATGCAGAGAAATCTAAAGGGTATAGGTTTTACTTTCCAAATCATAGTTTGAGAATTGTTGAAATCGGTAATGCAAAATTCATTGAGAATGGTGAAGTTAGTGGGAGTGTTGAACGATTAAGTGTGGAAATTAATGAGGTAAGGGTAAATATTTCATTGCCCATGAATGTACCTACTTCCACACCAATAAAAAATGTTGTTTCTCTTGTTGAAGAACACTTTAACAATGTTGAACAACATTTGGGTAAAACACTTCAAGAAGGAACTAACTCACAAGTATCTGACACAAATGAACCACAAATAGTGCCATTAAGAAAATCTAAAAGAGAAAGAAAATCGGTCATTTCAAATGATTATGTGATTTATTTGCAAGAGTCATATTTTGACATTGGAATTAATAAAGATCTGGTTTTATTTTCATAGGCCATAGAAAGTATTGAGTCTGTTAAATGGATTGATGTCATGAATGAATAGTTAAAATCCATGAAATACAACAAAGTCTAGGATCTCGTTCAATTACCAGAAAGTTCCAATAAAATTTGGGTGTAGATGGGTCATCAAGACATAACGCGATCCTAATGGTAATATTGAACGATATAATGCCATACTTGCTGCCAAGGGATACACTCAAAAAGGAGGTATTGATTATAAAGAGACCTTTTCAACGGTCTCCAAAAAGACACATTAAAAATTATTTTGGCTTTGGTAGCTCATTATGATTTAGAGTTTGATCAAATGGATATGAAAACTGTCTTTCTTAATGGAGACCTCAAGGAGGATGTTTATATGGACCAACCAGAGGGTTTCGAAATTAAAAGAAAATATCAAATGGTGTGTAAGCTAAAGAAGTCAATAAATGGACTCTAATAAGCTAAGCCTCACGACAAAGGTATATAAAGTTTAATGATACCATAACATTTTTTGAATTTAAGGAGATTACCGTTGATCGGTGTATATACCAAAAGATTAGTGGGAGTAAGTTTATAATTTTTGTCTTGTATGTTGATGACATTTTACTTGATGCTAATCAGTTAGGCATAATTGCGTGAGATGAATGATTTTCTCTCTATGAACTTTGAAATGAAAGATATGGGTGAGACATCCTATGTGATAGGGATATAAATATTATGCGATAGATCACAAGGATTATTGGGTTTGTCTCAAAAGGGCTATATCGAATGAGTTCTAGAGAGATTTAACATGAACAACTGTTTAGCAAGAATAGTTCCTATTAAAAAAAGGGACAAATTTAATCTCATGCAATGCCCAAAGAATAATGTAGAACGAAAAGAAATGGAAACAATTCCTTATCTTCTATTTTCGGAAGTTTGATGTATGTTCAAACTTGCACAAGATCGGATATTAGTTTTTTCGGCCGGAATGCTAGGAAGATATCAAAGTAATCCTTGAATTGATCACTGAAAAACTGCAAAGAATGTTTGTGGCATGTTATAAAGCCACAATTCATGCATTATGGCTGCAGAACTTTATTTCAGAACTTGGGGTTGTCGAAACCATTACCAAGCCGCTAAAAATTATTGTGATAATAATGTAGCAATATTCTTCTCCAAGAACGATAAGTACTTCAAATGTGTCAAACATTTTGAATTAAAGTACTTTACTGTGAAGGAAGAAGTCCAGAAACAAAGAGTGTTACTTGAGAATATTAGAACTGATCTCATGATTGCAGATCCGTTAACAAAGGGCTTACAACTAAATACATTTAAAGAACATCTTCAATGAATGAGTCTTGGTTGTACTTATGATTGATACATTTATGATGTTTATACACTCTGAGCTTAATTATGTGTTTATAATATGCGTTAATGAATATCTTGTTTCTCATAATGGTGTAGACATTATTGTTTTGAGATATTACAAGATAAGTATCTATGAGACATTATTATGGACCGTAATGTTATATCTTTTTATAGCTTATGAACCTAGTATGATAACTTGTTAATGTAGTAATATGTGGAAGGAAGTATGTAGCTTAAAATTTATGTACAACCGCCACAACTCACATTAGTATTTTATTATATTGTGATATGTATGATGGACATTATAGAAGAGATTTATTATATGCGCAAGTAATGTTTATGAAATATTAATGTTATATGGCCATTGGGCCAAGTGGGAGAATGTAAGAATTATTTCTTACTTATGGCCCAAGTTTACTTGTAGCCCAAGTAATACCATAAATAATATTTAATGAATAATAGATCTCGTTCGTACATTTGTTACTTGATGGACGTACCAGATTAAGTCTTAACCTCTATAAATTGGTCCTCCCTCCACCTATTAGGGTTATCACATATTCTCTACATTAATTTCATCGCTGACGATTGTGGTAACGTAAGGCTAGGGCAATGACGTAGAAACCGATTATAAACTAACGCTTCCGCTTCTCTTTGCGATTATGTCTTCCACATTAGGTATGTGCCTCTAACGATCTTTATGTAAGATTATCGTATTCAAGATCCTGATATGTATTAAAGTATTTTATCTTACATATATTCTCATATATAACTCACTTATAATAAAAATCTCTAATTGTACTATTTGTTTTTTAAAATAAAAAATAAAAAATAAAAAATTGGGGGTGGAAAGGTGGGGTGGGGTGGATGTGGGGGCTAGGATGGGTGGGGGATTATTTTTTTTCCTGTAATATTTTGATTTTTTTATAAAATACTTTCCGATCAAACACAAACATGGAGCCACCTGAAACCAAATAGAGATTAGTAAAATAAAGGCTTAAGTCATCGACAACCACTCAAAGTTATCCGCATTTTTCACTTAGACACCTCAACTAAAGTTTGTACCTATTGAACACTTACAACCCTTAAAATTGATACATATTTGATATTTTTTTGACAATCAATCAAAAATATGATATGTGTGCAATACACTCCCAGTGACATGATAAATTGATGAATTAAATGATGACATGTAATATTTAAGTCCAAAAAATTATTTAAAAAATGAAATTCTAAAAGACATCTATTTTAGTTTATTTAACTAACTAAAAAAAATTAAAAAAGAATTTTCCGAAAAAAAACCACCACCCATGACCCACCCACGGCAGCCCTCTTCTTTGTCAAATATTGTTTCCCTTTCACCGGCGGCGGCGTGCAATCCCGTCAGTAAATCATCGCCCTCAACTGTTTAATTCTTCTGTATTGAGCCTTACCTCTTCGAGCAGGTAGTGTGCCATGGCTGCCCAAGCTAAAAATTCATTCCTCTTTCAATCGGATAGCATCAAAACCTTTTACCCATTGCCTTCATTTTCTTTCTATTACTAATCATTTATCATAATTATATAAATGAGGGTGGACCACACTTTTTTTTGTCATGTCAACATTTTGTGTTTAATAGGATTGACTTTTGAGCAAATAATATATTCAATAGGTACAAGTCTTAATTGAGGTGTTTAAGTGGAATATGCGGACAACTTTAAATGTATGTCGATGACTTAAGCCTAAAATAAATAAAATTCAAATAATTGAAATTAAAAAAATAAATCATCGGGACTGAAATCCAATTTCATTTAAGGAGACAATTGTACCATACACAATCTTCCAGGAGCATGACTAAATCGCTTTATTAGATCTTTGTTGGCCAAAGATTTAGAACAACATGTTTAAACTTAATTGTTCTCTTCAATAATGGATTTCCGTAATAAATTCAGATAATTATAATTTGGGTACTACAATTCTTTCTAGTATAATAAAGTTTGATTCATATTCTTTGTATGTAGTTTTGTTCACATTTGTTCAATGGTAGAACGGAGACTTGATGGTAGACATGATTGTTAAGACCTGTATAGGTGTGTTCACGGTTTGGATAAAAATCGATCCAAATCGAAAAACCAAATCAAATCGATAAAACAAAACCGATTTTATTTGGATTTGGTTTGGTTTGGTTTTAGATTTTTGAAAACCGATAGTATTTGGTTTGGTTATGGTTTTATTCGAAAAAACCCAAAGAAATAACCGAACCGAACCGATGAATTATATACATATATTTTATTAATAAACATACTTAATATATTATTTTTATAAACAATTTTAAAGATCTTATACATATTTTCATTAAAATTTACTTATTGAAAGCAAAAATGCCCAAGATGAAACATTTATCTTATTGTTTTCATGTATATGAGTGTCCATGTCAATTCTTTGTGGGACTGAAAATGTTATTGTCTCTTCCTTTTAGGCCAATATAGTGAATTTTAAAGCTTTATTGATAGTAAATTTAGTGATTGAAAGTTTAGTAATTTAAGTCATTCTAACTATTTTTCGTTTTGAATGGATTGTTGTCACTTTTTTCACATTTTAAATGAATTGTTTCTTTTATTTTTGTGTATGGT
>JAJOOF010019273.1:0-15047 GCA_029582545.1 Solanum lignicaule
ATACTTATTGCTTATGGTCATTTTAATTGCTTCCGCGACCAAGGATGTGTAATGATACGCTATGAGGCTTGTTTGGGGTTCCTTCGGGTTCCCCATTCGCCGGTCACGTCTAGGCCCTAGGCTTGGGTCGTGACAAGTGTGCAGACAAATGAAAAGTAGAAATAGTATAGGACAGATGTAAAGTAAGTAGAAGCATCTCTACTTGTATAAATAGAGACCCGTTAGGCACATCTAAGGCAAGATTTTCTCGATGGAAAGCAAGCCTCCTTGTAAACAAAAATATTTCAATAAGATATAAAGTTTCCAATCTAAGATATGGATCAAAACACAACAGAAATTACACTCATAGAAAAATAGGTATATCTATTTATGATTATGCATAGCTAAATCTATTAATTCCTGAATATCATAGCATGATTAAATAAGTTTATATTAGTTATTATATACTATATTGCACCATAGGCATGCTCCAATTCACCAAAGCTTTATGTGATTTGGGAGCAAGCATCAACTTAATGCCCTATGCGATATACAGACAACTCGGGTTGGGTGAACCGAAAGCAACCACAATGAAACTCCTGATGGCAGACCGTTCAATCAAACATCCTGTGAGAATACTTCATGACATCTTGGTAAAGGTCGATCGGTTCATTTTTCCAGCTAATTTTGTGATTATAGATTGTTAAATAGATGCTGAAATTCCCATTATCTTGGGAAGGCCATTCTTGGCAACCGGGAGAGCATTGGTAGATGTTGAAAGTGGAAAATTAATGTTTCAGGTGAACGAAGATGAAGTAACCTTTAATATTTGTAAATCTATGAAACACCCAAGTGATATTCATATGGTGTCTACTGATGATGTTATTGATGAGGCGATAGCTAGTGTAAGCCATTTGATGTGCATAAATGAACACCTTGAAGTTGTACTTGTTAATTATGATGAATCCGAAGTTCAGGGGTATGAGGAAGTAGTAGCTGCCTTGTCGGGATTAGGAGGGTATTCAAAGACTCCAATCAAGTTGGATATTGACCTAAAAAATAGAGAGCCCTCTGGCAAAGCCATCAACAGAGGAACCACCTAATCTGGAATTGAAAGCTCTTCCCTCTCATCTCCCGTATGCTTTCTTGGGGGCAAACAACACTTTACCGGTGATCATTGCAGCTGACTTACTTGAATGGCAGGTGAAATTGCTCCTTGAAATGTTGTGAAAGAATATAAAAGCTATAGGATGGACCATCGCTAATATAGTGGGCATTCCTCCTAGTATTTGTACTCACAAAATTAAGATTGATAATGAATGTAAGCCTAGTGTTGAGAATCAGTGAAGATTGAACCCACCAATGCAAGAAGTGGTGAAAAAGGAGATCATCAAGTGGTTGGACGCATGTGTGATCTACCCTATTGCAGATAGCAAATGGGTATGCCCGGTGCAATGTTTACCGAAAAAGGGAGGTATCACCCTAGTCCCAAATGCAAAGAGTAAGCTTGTGCCGACTAGACCGGTGACGGGGTTCAGAATATGTATGGATTATTGAAATCTCAATTCCTAGACTGAAAAGGATCACTTTCCAATGCCTTTATGGATCAAATACTTGACCGACTATCAGAGAGGGGCTGGTACTGCTTTCTAGATGGGTACTCCGGTTACAACCAAATCTCTATTGCGCCGGAAGGCCAAGAGAAAACCACATTCACCTGCCCTATGGAACGTTTGCATTTAAAAGAATGCCATTTAGGCTATGTAATGCCCCGGCAACATTTCAGCGTTGCATGTTATCCATTTTTGCGGACATGGTAGAAGAATCCATGGAGGTATTCATGGACGACTTTTTCAGTGGTAGGGGATACATTTGAAGAATGCTTGGAGCAAGTACTCCAAATATGCGTGGAAACAAACCTTGTTCCGAATTGGGAGAAATGCCATTTTTTGGTGAAGGAAGGCAGAGTTCTTGGGCACAAGGTGTCACAAAAGGGATTGGAAGTCGATAAGGCAAAAAATGAGGTGATTGAGAAACTACCTCCGCTGATTTCAGTGGAGGGTGTTTGCAGCTTTTTGGGACATACCGGTGTCTACCGGAGGTTCATCAAGGACTTCTCAAAGATTGCACAACACCTGTGCAAACTCTTGGAGAAGGAAGAGAAGTTTTATTTTGATGAAGCTTGTATGGCGGCGTTTCGATGCTTGAAAGAAAATTGGTATCCACCCCGGTCATTATCAGCCCTGATTCGTTCGAATCTTTCGAAGTAATGTGTGATGCTAGTGGCACGGCATTGGGGAAAAAATGTAACAAACTTTTTCACCCAATTTATTATGCAAGCAAAACTCTAAATAATGCTCAACATAACTATACCTTCACTGAACAAGAGTTGCTTGTGGTAGTCTATGCATTTGAGAAATTTTGGGCATACTTGTTAGGCACTAAAGTGGTTGTTTACACTAATCATGTTGCACTCCGTTACTTGATGGCAAAGAAGGATGCAAAACCAAGGTTGATAAGGTGGGTGCTACTATTACAAGAATTTGACTTTGAGGTCAAAGATAGAAGAGGTTGCGAAAATCATGTGGCTAACCACTTATCAAGGTTGGAGTGCAAGGAGAATGACTAGCCTGAGGTTGACATAGACGATTCCTTCCCCGATAAACAAGTGTTTACAATATCCCTCAAACAAAATCCCTGGTATGCAGATTTCACAAATTACAATGTGTGCGGACTAATGCCGGATGAGCTGTACTTCTACCAACAAATGAGGTTCATGTTCGACTTTATAAAGTACTTTTGGGATAAACCATACTTGTTTCGAGAGCGTGCAGATCATATCATTAGAAGGTGTGTTCCGGTTGAATAAGCGGTAGGAATTCTCCATGCTTGTCATGCGTCTCCAGTTGGAGGCCACCATAGTGGTGTGCACACAACCGCTAAAGTTCTCCAAAGTGGATATTACTGGCCATCCCTCTACAAGGATGTGCATAAATTTGTAAATAAATGCGCTCAATGTCAAAAACAAGGTGGAGTGTCTAAAAGGCACGAGTTACCCCTTACTCCTATTTTAGAAGTGGAACAATTTGATGTTTGGGGAATCGATTTTATGGGCCCATTTGTGAGCTCGTTTGGACATAAATATATCCTGGTGGTTGTAGATTACGTTTCCAAATGGGTGGAAGTTGTTGCACTTCCAGACAATGAAGGAAAAAGCGTTGTCCAATTTCTGAAAGGCTACATCTTTGCGAGATTTGGCACTCCTAGGGTGATTATTAGTGATGGGGGATCCCACTTTTGCAACAAGAGGTTCTCCGCTACATTAAGTAAGTATGGGGTGAAACAAAAAGTAGCAACCCCATATAATCCCCAAACAAGTGGCCAGGTCAAAGTGTCAAACTGGGAGATCAAAAGCATCTTGGCCAAGACACTGAATGCTAACATAACTGATTGGTCTCACAAGCTCGATGACGCACTACGGGCATATCGGACCACTTACAAAACACCTATTGGGATGTCTCTGTATCAACTATTTTTTGGTAAATCTTGCCATCTACCCGTTGAGTTGGAACACAAAGCGTTATGGGCATTGAAAGCTTTAAATCTGGAGTGGACAAAGAACTCAGGGGGAGAGTGGAGTAGTTAAACGAATTGGATGAATTCAGATTCAGAGCTTATAAAAGTTCAGCCCTTTACAAGGAAAAAATGAAGAAATGGCATGATGCTAAAATACTTAAGAGGGAGTTTAGAGTGGGAGACTGGGTGTTACTATACAATTCCCGACTTAGACTCTTTCCAGGAAAGCCCAAGTCCAAATGGTCAGGACCATTTAGAGTGACAAGAATATTCACCAATGGTGCCATAAAAGTTGAGAATCAAGAGGGACCTGCATTAGAGGTGAATGGGCAACGTTTAAAATTATACTTTGGAGAATGCCAGGAGATTTCTTTGATTGAGGTGGTGTACCTGGAAGATGCTTGAGAGCATTTCCACATCGTGCCATGACGTTAAATAAGGCTCTTATTGGGAGGCAACCCAAGTGTTAGTGTTTTAAATAATGTGTGTTGATTTTGCACGAGTAGGGATCATGAGCCAGACAAAAGTCCTCTTGGCGAGTCGCCGAACTATTTCGGTGAGCACGACTTGGTTCGCCTTATGAATCTAAAAAATGAGACTGAGACTCTGGAACATTCGAGTGGATACCTTCACCAGTCGGCGTATCGCCGATGTGCTTAGGTGACCCAATTTTCCTCGCCCTTTCTAATCAAAGAGGACAACGTTCCTCAAGAATCGACCGGTGATGCTTTAAGTTCATTATGCAGATCACCGAGGTGTTCGGTGATCCGCTACATCTTCGTCGATCTGCATTCTCTGGGAGTGCAGTCTACTGGAACTACGAGGGATCTGAAGAATATTAGGCACATCGCCGAAGCACTCAGCGACCATTTCACTCCATCGCCAACTGGGCAATTTAGTGAAGATTTCTCGTGACCCTGCTCTACTTGTTTACACACTAGATTGTTTTCAATTCTTGTCAGGTTTTATTTATTGTTCATATTTAGTTTATTTCTGATAAATACTCGCTATCTACCCACATTGGGGACAATGTTGACTATTTTTTGGTAGGGGTGTGGAGATTGCTCAGTGTCCTCAGCGAACCTCCTCCTCATTTTGACAACACCCCTTGTTTGTGTGGAATATGGTTGTTCTTGTACAAATTTGAGTATCGGTTTAATCAATACTGATGACTTGAATAGTGCTTTTCTTGAACATAAATGAATGTGCAGCTACGATGAGGCCAATTGAAGTTGGATAGACAATATGTTAACTATTTGCATCTCATTTTGACTAGCCAATTATCGAATCGAGTCTCTTGTGATGAACATTGAACACTAGCGTAAGTGTGGAGTCTTGTTTGACTTTGGTGTCAATGCCTTGTGTGATGAGCTTACCGTGAACCTTGCATGATGACACCTAGAATTTACCCCGTTGGTCCGGTTGACTAAGTGATGCAATTTCTTGAGATGATCTTAGGCAACTTTAAAGAGTGTGAACCAATTTGAAATTATACCTCTTTTGCGGCTTACCTTGTGAGTGTGTAAACCTCTTTTGAGCACCCTTTGAGCCTAAACCTTTTCTTGGAAGAAACTTGATCACATTGCTACCTTTTATTGATCCATTACCCACAATCCTCATTATTTGTCGTTTGTTTGAATAGCCAATTTAGGCCAAAAGCCTAAGTTGGGGTGTGGTGAAAAGAGAAGGAAAATCAAGTAAATGCAAAGAAGTGCCTTATGCCCATGTTTTGATGAAAAATGGAACCCCTACATATAAAAAAAAGAAGAAAGATTGAAAAAGAAAAAGAAAGAAGAAGTTGTGAAATACAGTTGTTGAAATACAAAGAAAATGGGGTTCCCAATGACTCATGGAATATGAATAAGAGGTGACTTTTAAGTTTGAATGAAATTGATAAAGAAAAGGAAAGAATGTGTTGTTCACATCACACTTCATGAGGATTTTCAGCCTATAAGGCTAAATGATCATACCATTACACTCAACCCCATTACTAGCCTCGACAAGACCTTTTCGATCTTGAATGAGCTGAAGCAAAATTCGACTAGAAAATAAGGGCAAACCTCTGGATGAAATCACGTATTATGTGCATCTTTTTGAGTGTGAGTGTTGATCCTGATTCCAGAACCTCAAATGATTAAACCTTTGATTGAATATGGAATCATTCGTTTTGTGAGGGTATTTGAATACCTTTGTTGAGCTAGAACTTGCATTTGAAGCAAGTATAGTGAGCTTGAGATTCTTTGATAATGGTGAGTCACAACTTGAAACTTTGAGTGCACAATTTATCTTTGCATGGGTAAGTTGAGACATTTTGTGTGCATTCATGATCGAGTCTTGTGTAGCGCTGTTTGACATATCCGTGTTGAATTATTGAACCTAAGATTTGCTTGAGGACAAGCAAAAGTTTAAGTTGGGGGGTGTTGATGAGTCCACGATTTGGACTCTTTTAGGGCTTTATTTTGATAGATTTAATGTCCTCAAATGCATATTTTGTCTCGATAACTGACGAAAATCCTTGAGTTTCAGGTATTTGGAATTAGAGACAAAGCATGGACACTATTGGGAAAAAGGGAACAAAGTAAGCTGAAAGAATGAAGAAATGAAGACCTGATGATCGATGATGTCATTCGGCGAATCGCCAAATCGCCAATATCATTCACGAATCGCCAAATCACCAATATCAATTGAAGAATTGCCAAATTGCCAAGATACCGCCTAAAGTTATAGAATGCTGGAGCTAAAATGGGGGCGAATTAGGTGAGCAGCAACTATATTTGGCGTATCGCCGATCTAGTCGGCAAAGGACAACCAGGTCGCCAAAGGTATGAAAGAAGATTCAAGCAAGTGTTGATGGGTGAGATGGAAGGATAAAAGGTGAATTGCGGAGTCATTCGGCGATCCCGACCTAGACCGACAAAAGTTACAATATCCAGACCAAAAAAAGGCAAAAAATGAAGGTGAGATGAAGAGCTATCAACGATTCGCCGATCCGTTAGAGATACCCGACTTACTTCACCGAATAGTCCTGAGCAGTGACACTTCAGACTTGTTTAAATTAGTTTTGGCTAGAGAGAGATTCATTCAAAAAGTGAGAAAAGAATTACTTAGAGAGAAAACACTACAAAAGGGTTTAGTTAGTGATTTTAGTAAGATTTTGAGAGAGATTTTGTAAGAGAGGAGATTATCAATTGATTTTCATCTATAAATCTCATTTTGTACCTAACTATGGGAGTGATAATTGATTTTGATTTTCTTATTTTTGAGATGAGTGGCTAAAACTCTTTTACTTGGGGTTTTGATCATGAAGACAATTGTTGAATTTACTTAGTGGGTGTTTGTTAGTTGCGAAGAATGGTGTTAATTTAAAGTGGGTCTAAGTTGTTGTTGTGTTTCGAGGTTGAATTGCACTACTTCATGTATCAATTTCATTTTTTGTACCTGCTCGAGAGAGAGAGGTGTGGAACCAATGTGGCAATCTTAGCGTCCTTAGTAGTGGGTTTCCTTGGTTTCACCTAGAGAGAGTGAAACAAGTGACCCTTCCTTTGTATCCAGCTCGAGAGAGTGTATTTGATGAGGGTAAAGAGTTGGGCCTCTTTTGATTGATGTTGAAGTTTGAGAGAATTCAACATAGAAAAGGTATTTGTTAGAGAGAAAGTTACTTTATATATGGTTCGACCTACCCACAATAAATTATCTCATTATGAGCAGAAACGTTTACCCATTTCATTGAGATTTAATAATTTGCTGATAAATTCCCCAAGCTTTACTCTAATATTTTATTGCTTGTGTTGAAGTGTAAATTTGGATTGGTAGTTAAAACCCGAAATTTGAGATTTGTACTTTTATTACTGAATTTGAAGGACGTACTACTCCCTGTGAGATCGACCCCAACTCGCATAGTTGGGTTATTATACTGACGAACGATCGTTCGTATTTAGTATTGGATGAAATGCCTTGATACGTTAATCAGCCACACATTAAAAAAAAAGCAAGAAATAGTTACCAAATATTTTTCCATCAGCTTGAGTAACAATCCACAAGTCTTTCAAATGCTTGAATTGAATTCAAAATCAAATAAACCCTAAATTTCTACTCAAAAAGTCAAAGAACAGTGTTAGGGATCAAAAACCCAAAACTACACAATAGGGAACTCTCAAGAACTTCAGAACTTCTCTTTCTTCTTTTGAAAATCACATATATATGTTCCCAGATTTTCAACTTCAGAGCCACTCGGCGGACTAATGCGAGGTCCGCCGACCAAGTCGGTGACTCGGTGAGTGCTCATTTCCCTCACCTTCTTGGCTTGGCTTTTCCACACGTCCCTTTTGTGACTTTAGGTAATCAAAACTTCCATTGCCGATCCATTCATTTCGTCTTCGAAACTACAATTTTCTTGTCGATCCTGCTGTAAATTTTTGCAAGGTGAAGAGCCACTTGGCGATTCACCGAGTGGCTTTGGCGAGCATCAACGTGCTTTTCTTCATCTTTTAAATTTTTTTCTCTCCTTTCTTCCCAATAACGTCGTGCCTTGTTGTTTTGCCTTCATTGGTGCAAATTAGCATTTAAACATCAGTTTAGAGCATAAAATATGCATTGAAGACACTAAAAATCTGAATATTAAGCCTTAAATGAGTCAAAATCCCCTACTCATCACTTCCAAGGAGGATAACTTTTCTTTGAGTGTCTAACTTTTCCTCTAGTAGTACTTGCTGAAAGGCCTTCACCATTCTTCTTATTCTTTCTATTTCTGCTTTTGCCTCAATCTTGAGGCTTGGAAAACAATACTCCTTCAGTATTGTTTTCTTCTCTCATGACCCTTCGTTGTTCTTGTGCATGCAAAGCATTCAACAACTCTGTGAAGGTGATCTTTAATAGATTCTTAGTGTTTTTGAAAGTAGTTTTGGTTGCTTCAAATCTTTCTGGCATAGTTACCAGAATTGTTTCAACAATAAGTGAATCAATGAACACGGAACCAAGCAATATTACCCTGTTTTCTATGTGCAAGAGCCTTTTAGAGTAATCTTTAATGGTTTCAGTTTCTTTCATCATTTGAATCTCAAAATCTCTTTTATAAGATTTAGCACTTGCATACCTCTTATCCTTTCATCCCCTTCGTATTCTACCTTGAGATAATCCCAGATGGCTTTTGCTGACTTTAGACGCATAATTCGAGTGAAAAATTAAGAAGATACTGGTGAAAAAAACAAGCTTTTGTCTTTGATTTTCTGTTGTCTTTATGGTTCTTGATCTTGGCCATAGTAGGATTGTTAGGCAACAGAGGAACATCATAATCCTCTTCAACTGTCTCCCACATATCCATGGCATCTAGATAAGTTTTTATCCTTACCGCCCAAATCTGATAGTTGTCACCATGAAAAACAGGTGGTGCCATTACTGAAAAACATGATTCTGCTTCCATGATTGATAAACGTTTTTTCTTGATTTCAATTCTAACTTTGATGAAACACCCATAGATCCCGAAATAAATTAATGCTCTTATACCAATTGTTAGTTTAGAAGAACATAAAAATTTGGTTTCTCTTGTTATTGAACAAGTGGGAACATCAGTTTGATAAACAAACAAAGAAATATTATTGAAAGCAAAACTACGTACTTCATTATAAATCCAGACTAATTTATAGAGTTTACAAGCCAACTGAAATAAAGAAACCAAATCTTGAGGATGAAGGATTAGGGAAAAAATAGAAACTAATTAACTGCTAAACAATATATAACTACCCTACAATACAAAACTTGGACTGCTGCAGTTATTATGCATATTTCTAACACTTTTCACTATAAAGAACTTAACTCTTTTGCACTACTTTTGATTTGTTGGGAGCTGAAATCACATTATCATATGTACCCTCTCCATATTGATTTACTACCAAAACTTGTTGGATCTCCTTATCTTCTACGAAGGTCACATTAACATGTGAACTATTTTCCCCTCATTCTCATTCATATTAAGCCGCTGATCAATTATTGAATTTTCTTTTGGTGTTGTAATTGTAGTAAAAATTTGAGCCATTCTAAGAGCATCTTGCTTAGCTCTTACTTTTGCATCTAAAACTTTCCTTGCTGATCCAAATCTTCCACTGCTATTCCCTATTCTCTCCAAAGATTTCCTTTCTTCTTTATTTTTAATCTTTGCAATCTCAATTTGTTGTTGTGGTTGAAGGTTTGCTAGAACTGCTGGGGAAAGTACAAGAGTATTTTGTATACTAGAAATTTGGTTGACCCAAACTTTAGCTGATTATTCCTGCTAGATCATTCTTTCACCTTGTGCTTTATCAAGTTCGTTGTTGTTTTCAACATTCTTCTCATTTGTGTTATTGCTGGTGTTGGTAGATGCTTAAACTGCATGGTTTGTGAAATGATTCTCCCAGCACTTTAAACCTATTTTCCACCATAGGTAAGGTTGAGGAAGATGCAACCTTATTTTTGCTGGGATTTCTATCATACACGCCTAGATCGCCTACCACATCACCACAAGATAGAATTCTAGCTTTTCCCTTTTGAAATATGTGTAACCATGGTTGTGGTTGTTTCTTAATCTATATCCTCTCAACAGTTTCTCTTTTCTCCTCACCTCCTTACCTTTAACCTTATGGTTGTTGCCAATTCTACACTCCTTCTTATTGTGACCTTGCATTCTACATTCTTCACTGTACTTCGGAACATTGTCATATCTAATTTGAATTACTTCAGTCCTCATTTTCCTATTAGCTTCATTTACAATGTCCATACGAACAGGTTGGGGAAATTCCCCTTCTAGTATCAATCTAGAACCTTGACTCTTGCACAACTTGGTTTAGTTTTTTTAATTGTATCTAGATCAAGTTGCATAGGCTTCCCCACTGGAAAAACTAAAGAAATATGTCGGGGAATGCATGCACAATTTACACGTAGGACTTGTATCTTAGTACAAGCTGACAAATAAATTCTAGTCCTTCTATTGAATCAAATAAGTGAAACTCAAGCAAACTTCGAGCATTTATTTCTATTGTTCATTTATATCTACTGCAACAATTCACATGAACCTTTTTATGTTGATTTAGATTAGGAGACACTAATATGGAATAAAGGTAAAAACAATCTATCAAAGTTAACTCAACAATTGAAGGATAGTTGTTGATAAAGTGGGAGAAAGTTGTGCGAGAAATAGAAACGTGATCGAAATAGATCTCTTTCAAATAGTGAAACTCCTTACTATTATCCTTGTCAATATTGCATTATATTAAATGCAGAACGGTTAATAATGTCGAATCAAAAACTTCATGGAAAAATTGGAAGAAAGCAGAGGAAGTTGGTACAAACAAAAAGAATTTCGTTAAAATAGTGTTGTCTGTAGCAAGTTAATTTTTGCTCTCTGTTTCAGAGTTAGAGAAGAGATGATTTTATGTCGGATATCATTTGGTAACATTGAGAATATTCCATCAAGAGCTATGGAAGCTATGAATTGCAAATCTATTGACTTACATTTAAGGAAGAATATAAAATACAGGTTATCCTACCCTACAAAACTCAGCACAGTTACAACTCAGAGATTCTATATCCTTTTGATATCGTTCATAGAGTTACCAGATCATATCTGCACTGTGTTCTTTACCTATGAAACAACAAATCATGATAACACCATTGGACGACCACAAATTTGTACAAATGGAACTGGAACACTTTACTGAATCAACATTCCAATCAGACTAACATCATGATCACAGGTTTGGTCCCCGTCTAGTGAAGGCAATTTGACTGTGGCCTTGGCCTTGATATTTTCAACACAAATTTTAAGAACTTAGGTTGTAAAAAGAGTTCTAGAAAATGGAGCCACGAAGATTCTCTAACTTTGCATTACCTAGAAGGTTCATTAAAATAGTAAAAAAACAAATTGAAAATAAGAAAACTTCAAATAAAGACTCCTGCCTTTTAGGTTTAGGAGTCCTTAATCTTTTTAAATATAATTAGGAAATAATACATGTACATAAGAAATTTCAACTTCAAGTCAACCTAATTTCATACCGAGGATTCTTAGCAAAATGTTGTTCGTCCTTAACCTATTTTATGTCGAGGTTTTTTTAATAAAAGTTTCAATGGTTTTTGGAATCCTTCATTAATAGTTTTGCAGGAATTTAAACTGAATAGAGAAACTCATCGAAACTCAAACTCATGGATGGCGTAAGTGATATAAAAACTAATGCATCTTATAATGAATAGAAATGAGAAACACCTCTTCGATTAATAATGAACATTAGGGGCATATCCAGCTCCTCATGTACGGTTTTACAGGAACCCAATAACTTTTACATGTATATTAGAAATTGCATCAACATATTATAAATATTTGATTGTGAACTCAGTTATCATTATTGTATGAACTCATAAAATTAAAATGTTCGATATATTCCACCTCTGTACAAGGATTAGATGATGCATCTTTTCTGAGAAAATGTCGTGTATTTTGGTCAGCAATAAACACAATAAATTTTGGATCATTTAGCCATGTAAATATCTTAGATTGAGCTGTATTGGAAGAGAAGGTCAAATTTTCATCCATGTAATGGGTAATAAATGTCATATATATAAAATCATAGTAAATCAACCATTAATTTTCATTTAGTTAATTAGAATAAAATAAGAAATATATTTTATTTTATTTTTTCTAATAGAAGTAAGATAAACTTTTGTTAGTAAAAAAATATTCTTAGGAAAAGATTATATTCAAAAAGAAAATAAATAATATATTTATTTGAAAAATGATATTTTTGACTTATTAACTAACAGTAAAGGCATTTTCGATCTTTTTCATTTATTTTTATATCTGCAAAAGAAAATTGGGCATCTATAATAAATTTTAGAAGTAAACGAATGGAACCAAATTATTCATTGAATTAAGGGAAAATGGAAAAATATACTGCTCAATTAATCCAAAGTCTCATTAATATTTTGAAGGCCAAAAGCCATCATTTTTTAAAGTTAACAGTAATGTGCCTTAATTAATCAAAAGCCTCATTGATTTTATTGTTTTATAAATCCATTGCATTGTGTGGATTATCCATTAGATTTATTCAAGAATTAATTGGATTCATGTATGGGTGCTTCGAAGGTTATACGAACCTTAAGGGATAACTATGTATCTACTAGTTTGGCTATCTTTGGGAGTGATATCTCAACACTATAAATAGAGATATATCACTTACCATTTGAAATACAAAATTGAATAAGAAGAAAAGTCTTCTCCTAAATCTACTTCTCTTATCTTCTTCTCTTTATACTTATACTGCTTTGAGCTTGATTTTATAACACGTTATCATCACGGATATGCTTTAAAAATTGTAGTACTTCGTAAAAGAGTTGTAACTGAAACACTTGTGAGCATGAACATGTTATATTATTTTTTTTGTTATAAATTTATATTTTCAAATGTTCCTCTTATACTCATAATTTATTTTAGTATATATGTGTTATATGAAGAGGTAGAACATATTGGTTTGTTTTACTTTACCAATTTTATACATTGGTTTATGATTATACTTACAATTCTCCGTTTCAGAAAAGAATCTATATATAATATAAAGCTGGATGTTAGAATAGTGATGTGGCATGCTTCATAGGCCAGGAAATATATTTATCATTTTTTTTGAATTTTTTCCTTCATTTTTCTAATTTTCCTCTTTCTTATTGATTAATTTAATTTAATTTGTTTATTGTATACATTGATTACACATCACCGTTTTTTAGCGGTATCTAAAAATCTGAAAAGTCTCCTCTTATCTTTCCTCAACTTTTATGGTTTTTACTTTTTAAAAATAATACAGTAATTATTTATGTAATATATGATAAGACCAAAAGCCATCTCATTTATTTTACATTTTTTATTCATTTTTTTCCATAACTTGTATCTCTTCATCTTCGTAACTTCTACTCTTAATAAATATATTCATAGCTCACATTAAATCATTTTAATTATAAAAAAGGTTACCTTCTCTAATCTTCTTTGTGGCTATTCAATTTGTATGGAATGGGCATTGGGAAAATGAGTTTTCTTCTATAATTAATGTACTAATTAATTTTATTTGTTTTTGCAGCATCCTCATTTTTTGTCCTGCATCGTCCCAGTTACTCTGTTGGTCAAGGTTTTCACTATAACTTGTGGATAGGAGACTATTCCGTAAGCAAATCTTTATGTAATTTGAAGCATATCGATCCAGAGGTGAATTTGACATTTTCTTTCTAAGACGCTTTTTAAATTTTAATTGTTATTTGATGTAATATAGCAGTTTTTTCTGCATGCTTTTAAATTATTGTTTGATGTAAAAGGAGACAACAAAAAATTATCTTGTCTAGGAATTTGAGGTGGCAACTTTTGTGTAAAGAGATATTACAATTTAAATGTATAATCAGTAACATGCAATTGATTTGTGTGTGTTTTATTGTGAAATGGCTACTTTTTCCTTTCATCTATTTTAGTTTTGTTTTCATTCCACACCACCCTATTCTCCAATTTTGTTTTCTTCCTTTTCTCTACTATAAACTCCTTCATTATTTGACAAAACAATTTGAAGGTCGAAATCTCATTCATTTAGTCTCTTAGCAAGTAGCATGTTTATATTAAAATTAGATGTGTATTTATGATTTCTAAATATTGAATCCACTTCGATCAAAACATGAATTGACAATAGTGAACAAAGGAATCGTGATGATGAAATCCTATTTTAATTGTCAAAAATATGATCACATCACATATAATTTCTTGCTACTACTGAAAAATATATGGAGCTGATTTTATCAGTACTTTAATATATTTTCTTTTTCACTTGAATTGATTATTTATTATTGTTCTACAATTTATGCATAATTATATTGTTATATGTCATTTCTTTTGTTAAAACATTAAGCTACATGTAATTGGGAGGGGGGAGGGGTAATATTTATGTTTACATAAGAGTAGTGAAGGTAGTTTGCTATGCCAAAGGTCGCCTACTAATATTTTCAAAATTTGTAAAGAGAGATCATAAAGTAATTCTTTTATGTTTCTGTATAATGAGTTACAACCGTATTTCCTCATCTTTTAAATTGCGTATTTTAATTTGAGATTAGATATACATAGCATTTAGTTTGTGACAATTATAGCTTAT
Organism: Solanum lignicaule; assembly: GCA_029582545.1. Taxonomy (NCBI): domain Eukaryota; kingdom Viridiplantae; phylum Streptophyta; class Magnoliopsida; order Solanales; family Solanaceae; genus Solanum; species Solanum lignicaule. Next base: position 14,694 of record JAJOOF010019273.1, read on the forward strand.
AAAAAATATATTGATCATATTATTGTCGTCACAAAGAGATACTTAAGCAAATACTTAGTATTAAAGCAGTTTATATTTTGATGCAATATATTGACGATATTACAAGAATAGCTCATTTTGTATGCTGACGATTTTTTTTCTATTATTTGTTAATTCAACTAAAATTTTGACTTTTCATAAGTAAAATAACATGTATAGCGATGTTTTTCTTTTAACATTTTTGTTATAGACTCATAGTATTGACGTGTTTATGTCTTTCTACTTTCACTAAAAGTATTTGCGGTGTTTTGATGTTTTTACTCTTAATTTAATTTCTTTGAATATTAAGATTTGTAAAATACATACAGATTAAAT
>JAJOOF010019274.1:0-23504 GCA_029582545.1 Solanum lignicaule
AGGGGAACTGTGGTTGTTAGGGGCATTGAACTAAGGGGGAACGAACTGTGGTTGTTACTGGTGCACTAACAAAGGGGGAATTTGTTATGTATTTGAATAAATGTTTGTTCCCTCACATGAGGAGTTATACAGGTTGTTTGTCATCATCAAAAATGGGGAAAATGATAAGTGCTAATAATGCTCCTAGATGTTTTGATGATCTCCTCACAAGTGCAGGGACCTGATCCTCTGCAGAGTATCCTCGTCCAGTGTCAATATGTTGTACAGCTGTAAAAGTTGGTGACGCTTCAGAGTACTTCACCAATCAGAAGCGACGAGGTTGCTTGTTCAATTTAGGGGGAAACACCAATCATTGAATGAATGTATGTTCACTCACGTGAGGAGTTATGCAGGTTGTTTGTCATCATCAAAAAGGGGGAAATTGATAAGAACAGGGACATTTTGTTATGTCTTTTGGTGTTTTGATGATCTCCTCACGTGTGCAGGGACCTGGTCCTCTGCAGAGTATGAATACTCGTCCAGGTGTCAAAGTTATGTACAGCTGTAAAAGCTGTCTGCGTCAGAAGAGTTGGTGAAGCTGCAGAGTACTTCACCAATCAGAAACAAGGATGCTGCTTGTACGTTTGGTAATAACTTTTTGTGGTATATACTAAACAATACACAAGAACATATTCATTCATTCAAAAGAGAGAGATTTTCAAGCTTCAAGAACAGCAAGGGACCTGATTGAAGTGCTGCGATTTGCTTTCTGTACCAGCTGCTTTTGTTTGCTTGTAATAGTTCTGATATTGTAAGATCCGTTTCACTTGTGAAAGAAACGTTTCAAACTTGTTTGAATCATTGTAAGAACTAGGTTAAGGGTAACTTAGGTTCTTACTCTAAAAGTCTATATTAATCGGGTAGGATTAGTATAGTGGACGGTGTTGTATCCGCTTAGCAAAGTCTAAGTTATCTAAGGGTGATAGCTTAGTGGGTAGTGTTGTATCTGTTCTGGCTCATCTAAGTAATAGGAGGTATTGCTTAGAGTTGGGATTAGTAGACTAATCTCGGTTTGTAAACTTGCTTTTACTTTTGCTTGGAGAAGATTAGTGAAAGAAGTTTGAAAAGTCCTGGCAGGCCAGGTCGTGGTTTTACTCCCTTGAGCAAGGAGGTTTCCACGTAAAGTTGTTGTGCAATCTTTACTTTCAGCACGTTCTGTTATTTTTTGTTATTTTAACCGTGCTGAGGACCTGGTCCCATCTAGACTAGTGGACGCATACATTCCAACACATCCCTTTTCCAACCACATTCATATATATGTTAACATAATTATCCATTTGTATTCTTGATCTCCGAGTTTCACACCAATCCGTTGTCATTTGAGTAGTAGCATGTTAAATAACATAGGGGTATTACAATTTAATCCTCTTTTATAGCTATTTTTAAATATCACATTATTTATGGACAAACACTTGATTTGAACAAGAATAATAACCGTTTGAAGACAAATAGAACTTGAGAATTAACAGTTTGAGGCAAAGTGGACCTCCAAAGAATTTGATGATTTTTGTAGTACCATGCAACACTCACATAATTGTGTAATCAACACTAGCATTACTGTATATTGTCAATAAAATCATGTCACAAGAGTATTGTCTGAAATTATAAAGACTTGGTTCGTGAGTCGAGACAGTTTAGAATGAAAACAAATAGAAAACGAGAATTTATAACCAACATCAAGAAAATGCAATTTGCATTCTTCTTCTTTCTTTTTTTTCAAATACAACGTAGTTGCAACATAGATTTCATACCACTCTTTGTGTCATGCCCAAGATTACTCGTTAGAAATGCTATATATCTATCTAATTGTCGAGGCTGACAAGATTTTACAGATTTCACGCAGCTTAGCACTCTTCTATTGAAACTGAAATTATCATATGGATACATGACTTTACTCAAACCTACAATACAAATCGACATGTGAATATCAGGTATCCAGGGTTAGATGTGAATAAATACGATGGATCCTCCACCATGCACGTTCAATTGCCAAACATTTGGAGCAGCAGCTGTGTAGATCAAGTTGTCCCCTAGCTCTCAGTAATCAGTTAATAAGAATATGAGTTGTCAATGTTTTCGTCTTGGCAGGAATGAATATACATGCAGAATACTAACTCTGCAAGGTAAAAGCACAGGCAGCTCCAGAGCTCCAAAAGCCACTCCATATGAACATCACGGTTACTGCCGAAAATATAACTCTTACTAATCCATCCAATACCGCATTTAACTCACGAAAAATCTTGAAGTGCTAGACTCAGCTCCTGAGCAGACTTGGCAATGGACCCTCCCCTTCTGAATGAACAAATGAATAAGCGAAAAGAGAAAATAAATAGAAAGAGCAAATTTAATTGTGTAACATTTGGACCAAAATTGGGTGAAGATGCACTGACGCACCTAGTTAGAGCGGGCAGCCAATTTTTTACTTTTTCAAGCTCAACAAAGCAAAGGTTGTAGCGCTCCATCCTTAGTTATCAATAAGGAAGAAAAACATTCAAATTAGAAAATAGCAAAGCACAGAAATATAAGAAAATATGAGATAGTACCTTTGCTCTGCCTCAATATCAACACCAACTGATGCTGGTGCAGACATTGAAGAATAAATCACTGAACCATATACTTTAACAAGTTTGAGCAGCATAATCAATGAAATGTCTTGATGCCTAAAGAATGTCACCAAAAGCCTAATGAGAATCAGACTACACAATTACAGCACAGACGAAAATAATCAAGCTCAAATTTGTACCTATCCAAGTTGCTCTCAAGCAACCCCCCAAGTAGTGGTAGAAGGCATGTGCAAATCTCTAATGTAATCATGTCATTTTTCTCTGTTAAAAAGCTTATTACATCAGCAAGCACCTGTATCATGCATCAGAAGGTCCACATCGTGTTAAAAAGTTAACTATCAAGGTCGAGAATAGCATAGAAAGGATAGACTTACAGCAGGATCTGCCATCTTCTCCTTACCACATCTTGTTAAAGGGTTATTTTCAAGATCGAGAATAGGGCACAGAAAGAAAGACTTACTGCAGGATCTGCCATCTTCTCCGTTGCATTAAGTGCCCCTTTAATGTCATGTCTTTGCCAGTACTGATAAACAACCTGTGAAAAAAAGAATATGTTAAATGTTTGCTTTAATACAAGTGACATGTTTTTTAATTTTTCACCAGATTTTCTAGATAAGTCTTTCCTAGTCAAATTGGTATCCTATTATATAGGAAACTGTTCGCTTTTGGCTGATTTTCAGGATAGTGAATAGCCAAATAGGATTGCTTTGTTTTCATATATTTACCTACTTACAGTTTGTATGTCAGCTATTCAAATCAGGAGGTGATGATTCAACAAAATAAGCTATTTACGGATGCATCAATTCTTCTCCTACTATATTTTCTCAATTCCTTTTCGCGAATTTATCTTTGTATTTTCTTGCTTCCCTCATTCTTCAAAAGGTTCATATAATGAATGGCAAAGCCACACAACATGACTATTGCTAAAAGACGCTCTGTTTATTAGATTCCTTACCCATTCATACCATGTTTCAGACTTCGATTAGCTCCTAGTAATGTCGTGCAAGTAGTCCTCAGCTAAGAAATAAATTCTAATGTCCATCTTATATCACCTTAAATGTAGCTTTTAAACAATCAATAATGAATGATAGAAGAAAAACTAACTTCCTCTGGTGAATACAATCAGCAGAACTATGCCAAAGTAACCGGAGCTGTATTTAGAACCTACCCTCGAAAAGCGCATCTCAGACATTGTTTTTGAAAAATATTTCAAATTAAAAAAAAGTAATTTTACGCCACCCCCTACCCCTACCCCCACCTAGGCCATTCCTGTCAAAACAATTTTTTAAGAAGTTGTTTTTGGGAAATATTAAAAATTTCATTTTTTACGCCAACCCCACCCCAGGCCACCCACATCAAAACAATATTTTAAAAAAATTGTTTTTGAAAAATATTTCAAATTTTTAAAAAAATCATTTTTTATGCCCCCCCACCCTGTCAATTTTAAAAAAAAATTGTTTTTGAAAAAGAATTTCCAGGGTTGAAAGTCTGGGTCAGCCGGTCAGCTCCTTGGTCAAATTTCAGGGTCGATTTTGAAACGGTCATCGGGGTCGAGTCCTAGATCAATTATCGGGGTTGATTTTCGGATCAAAAATTATTTCCTAAAGAGTATTTTTTAGTCTCAAGCCAAAAATAAAAGATATTTTCTGAAAAATATTTTTCATTCACCAACCAAACATTAAAAAATATTTTTTAGAAAATATTTAGTTAGGAATCAACTTGTTTTCCAAGAAAACATTTTCCTTCATACCAAACACACCCTTTATCCCTAATATTTTTTATTATTTCTATATTATTTTCCTCCTACTTTTCTCTTTGCTATTTTTTTCTAACATTTTTTCTTCTTCTTCTTGGTCTTTCTTTCTACCCTTTTTTCCCTTTTTTTTTTTTTTTTGGAACCCCAGGATAACCCGCAGCCGCTACAACCTCTGCCCTTCGGGTGAGCACTCTATGGTGAGCACTTTGTGCGCATTGGGTAAACCCCCCACTGTGTAATAGCCTGCAAACGACACAGGGGATGTAAACCGCACTAGGCAAACCCTATGCGACAGGCTCGACTCAGAAGGCATTGAGGGGGGATCGATCCCGGGTCATCCGTGTGGATAACCACCCTCCAAACCAACTGAGCCATCCCGAAGGACTTTTTTTTTCCCTCTTTTTGTTCTTTCTTTTCTTCAATTTTTTTTCTTCTAAATTATTTTCTCCATTTTTTATTTTTTTCTTTATAAATTATTTGTGGTAAAGAAGAAATATAGTCATTACTACTTATAAATATAATTGAAAAATCATCTCAAATCTTTCATGTGCTTTATAAAAATTATATTCTCTAAAAATTAAAAATAACTTACACATAAAATTAACTTATGTAATCAATATATATTGAAGTTGAATTAAAATATAAATTAATTTTTTTTCGATTTATTTTAGCAATGTATGAGCAAGTGACTATTATTTTCCCTAGCAGCTCCGCACAAAAGACAACTACAACACAGTTGAAATCCCCTTCTTTAAAGGTTTTCTGCGTAAGGCAAACCTCTCTTGCTACAAGCCAAGCAAAACATAGCACCTTAAAAGAAATGGATCTCCATGGCCACTGATCAGTTAAGTGATTATGTCTAATCAGAGTATTATAAGCTGAATTTACAGAATAAGCATTCACTGGTAGTTTTCCATATTAGTGAATCTTCAGTGTCTTTGAACCCTTGGAATGATTCTACTTGAATTCAACAGCTCTTTCCAGCTCCCAAGCATGCAGTAGCCTTCTAAAAGTAATGTTCCATCCCTGCACACCTTTTGCTGATCCTGGATTAATATCCGGCAGAGTGGCAATACTAAAAAACTCAAGGAAACCATACCCAAGACAATTATCACACCAAAAAATTAATTTTCCTTCCATTGCCCACTCTTATGTTGATTTTTCCAGCCATGAAAAACCAAAGATATCTAATGGCTTTCCAGACTCCTATGCCATGAGGACTAACAACCACCTTTGAACGCCACTGGTCATCTATTTGTTATGAATGAGACTTCTTCATAAGGCCTTTGTTTCAAGGTTATACCTCAGTAACCACTTCACAAATAAACTTTGGTTATGAGTTTTAAGGTTCTTGATGTCAAGGCCACCATCCTTTATGCTTTTGATAAGACCATCCCAGTTATTAAAATTGTTCTCTTTTCTTTGTTGTCTTGCCATAAGAAATTCCTCTTGATAGTGTCTATTCTTTTCCTTACCTTGCAGGTAAAGGGAAAAAAGACATGACATATGTAGGAAGGGCATCCAAAACACTGTTGACTAGTATGACCCTACCACCCAGAGAGAGATATTTCCCCTTCCATTTGGCAAGCCTCTTTTCACACCTCTCAATGACACCATTCCAGATCTCCAAGTCTTTACTTTTTGCACCTAAAGTTAGGCCCAAATAGACCGTAGGTAGGGATCCTACCTCACAACCTAAAACACCTGCAAAGATCTTGGATGTTGTCCATTACATTGACCGGAAATAAACTGCTGTTATGCCAGTTGACTTGAAGTCTTCAGACTACTTCAAAATCACCAGTATAGTTCTCAGGTGTCATGCCCTCGGTAAGTTGCAGGTGTGCCATTTCTTGTCTAATCACCTCTCCCCACCCCAGTACTTCTTTGGCCTACCTCTACCTCTACTCAGACCCACCATGGTCAACCTCTCACACCTCCTCACTGGGGAAAAAGCATAGAGGGAACGCTGACACTTCTATGTTGCCCAGGTACAATGCTACAAACTAGAAAGACAATTCTCATTGACCAGTAATGGGGTTCTTACCTTTCCAAAGTTCAGATCAATAAAGGGATTAATTGAAGACATACCAGTCAATCAATCAAATATTCCACAATCCCAAACTAGTTGGGGAAAGGGATTTCAGTGAGGGTCTACCTTTTCTGGAAAGAGAGTGGTTAAAACAGTGATTCTAGTATAATAATGAAATAGACATCCAAATAAATTTGCAGTAGACATAACAATGATGTCTACATTAGCGAAGAGTTTGTTAAAGGCCTCTTAAACTAGTTTCATCGCATGAGAAGATTTCTGAGCAGACCTGTTTGAATTTTTATCGAGCATTCTTGCAATTGAACTTGTTTCTACTTCACTATTTCTGAGAAAATTTAGATGTTCAAAACAAGGACTGCTGTAAGTCAATGACCGAATAACCTTATCCATTAATCCTCCAAAGCTCGTTATCTATAAGGACAACTTTCTACTTCTTTCCAAATTGTAAGTCGCAAAGTAGCACAAGCAAAGACTAAAAATCATTGCACAAAGAGTGTACTTACATTCACATCACAAATCAGAGCATCTAAATAACGTCATTAGGAAGTCATTTTGCATCTGTTATACTATTAGTTACCTGTAATTTGGCCAAACGAGATTGCATTGAGCCAACAAATTGGTCATGTTGTTCCATCAAGTCAGTGATGGCATCCTCATCTGTAGCAGAAACTGTTACACTTCCTGCTGATGAAGGATGCCCTCTCTTTTTTTCCATACAATCAAAAAAGAACGAAAGATGAGTTAAAATCTGTATTAGGATAGTGATACAGAATTATACAGAACTTCACATTAATGGAGAGGAAAATAACACAAAACTTGTTATATAACTTCACATCAACAGGTGTCTATCCTAATTGCAAATTTTAAAAGAAACTAAATCATCATGTACATAATGTGGAAGACTTTCAAAGAACTAGCAGTTCATTTGGGGATTTACAAATTGTGACCTTACGTTTTGTTTACATAGCCATTGAAAGGCTCGTCTATCTAGAAAGTCTTGTAGTGACAACAGTGACTTTTGTTTAATAAAGTGGCAGTACATTATATACTCTTCCTTGGGTCATAGATTCTGTAGGTTATAGCAGAAGAAAGGACAATACGGCAAGTCATCTTAACACATGTGCTTGAATGATTTAACAATGGGTTGATATTTTTACCATCTTTTTCTCCAAGTTATTTTTCCTTCTACTTTTCACGTGTTTTAAGCCTATATTGGAATGTTCAGAATACTCTACAATTCTTTTCTTCTTGTACTAAATTTATCAGAAAATGTACATTACTGTTTACTTGTACTGATTTTTAAATTGTAGCATCGCACAAACTTACTATCCTCCATCTCAATTTTTATGTCATACTTCTATTTTTAGTCTGTTTTCAAAAAGAAGATCAGTTTTCTATATTTAGCAAGTTTCTAGTTCCAACATCTTATTTTACCCTTATTAAAGGAAAATAGCATGTTTAGTCCAAAAGATTCAAAGGGTACTTTCGGTACATTATACATACCTTTAGTTTAAGACAAGATTCAATAGTCTCCTTTACCTTCTTAAATTTTGTGTCCCAATCAAACTAAGACGCTTAAAATGGAACAGAGGTAGTTTAGTTTAATGCATGTTGCTAAAGAAATTAGAAACTAGTATAGTGGTACCTAATGAAGGTAGAATTAATTACATTTTTTTGGCTAAATACATATAGCCCCTAAAAGTTGGAACCACATGTTAGTTAGATACCTCAATTTTAGTAACAACCAGATAGACACCTTAACTTGTCAAGAATGTGTTCCATGGATACACAATTATATGGAAATTTGCATGTTCCACCTCCCGGTTTGAGCGTCTATATTGACTAAAGGGAAAAGGGTCTGATATGCCCCCTCAACTTTGCCATTTAGAGTTGATATACCCCTCGTTACAAAAATGACTCACACATGCCCATATCGCCATAAAATTGGCACACATATATCCCTTACCGTTACAAGAGTGGCTCACATATACCCCTACCGTTACAAAAGTGATAAAATTAATTTTTATTTTTTTTTATTTTTAATATTTAAAAAAAATCATGTATTTGATCTTTCAAAACATAAATTATTTTTTGACTCCTTTGATTATTATTATTTGAGTTTCTTATTCTTCTTTCATTTTTTCTTTCATTCTTTAGTGTAAAAATAAGAAATAAAAAGGAAGAAGTGTGAATGAAAAAAAGAGAAAATTTAAAACTATTTTTTTGCGGCTTTACTGTAATTTAGTTTTTATATCTATAAAAAAAAACATTGGGGCGTCTACAATAAATTTAAGGGAAAAGGGTCAAAAATACCCCTCAACTTTGTTTTATTGGTTGACTATACCCTTATCATTAAAACGAAGTTATTTTTACCCCTACTGTTACTAATTTCACCATTTGTACCCCTCAATTGACGGAAACCCCTAAATCAACCCAAATTAACCGATTTCAATTGATATTACCCAATTATCTATTTTAACCCAAACCCGACCCAACTAACTTAACCCAAACCTATTTCACCTCCATCTCAAAACACCATCATCTTCTCCCAAAACCCATCTCCTATGAGAACCCAAATCGGCAAGAACTCAATGGATTGTAGACAAGTTGTGCTCTTTCCTCTAGAGTTACATATTTATGTTAGCTAGCAATTTAGAATTTTCAAAGTGAGGGGATATGATCAGTCAGGTATGGTGATCCCCTTGGAAGCATGTCTGTGTATGTAATTGCAAAGGCTTATGACGACTTAACATTGGGAGTTGTAATTTGTCTATTTCCACAGTTCAAGAGTCCAATTTAACTTGCGTTTTTTGCAGGCGTAATTATGAGGCCTGAATTTATTTATGATATGCGTCGTGTTGAGAGAGTGAAATTGCCTCTAGGTATACTTGGTTACTGTTGGGTGTATCTTCTTCATCTCTCATTCTGTTAGAGTAAGAAAATTGAATCGACAAGTTGATGAATCCACAAGAATATATGTTGTTGCAAATGTATGAAGTTTTTATGGAGCAAAGAGAAGAAAATATTTTTTTTATTCAGGGAGGAAGAAGATGAAGAAGAAATTGATTTTGGAATTTAATTTGTCATGGTTTTTGTTTTGTGGGTTGGATTCGAATTTGGGTCAAAAAAATAAAATCGGGTAATTTCAATTTCAATTGAATATTTTGGTCAATTTGGGGCTTTCCATCCAATTGAGGGGTACAAATGATGAAATTAACAAGAAAATAAGTGAAAAGAATAAATTTGACCACCCTCTCCTATGTGGTTTGAGAGCTATTGCATATGAGCGGGGGTTTTACCATGTGCGCACCCAAAGGGTAGCGGCTGCGGGTTTCCCTTGTCATTAAAAAAAAAAAAAAAAAAGAGAATAAATTTGACCACCAAAATAATAAATTCAAATTAGCCGTTTAATTAAAATAGTTTTAAAAAAAATAACGTGTGAGAATGATCAAATATATACCTACATGGATTATTATTTTTTAATTAAAATTAATTTTTTCACTTAGTGGAAAAGTATACAGGAGTCATTTGTGTACCAATAGGGATATATAAGAGCTACTTTCATAACGAGAGTATATCAGCTCTAAATGATAAGGTTGAGGACTATATAAGACCCTTTTCCCTTGACTAAATATCAGAAAGCTCATCTTTGCACCTTCTTTCTGCTCTCTCTACTTCTCTTCACTTCTTTTTCCAACCAAAAACTCCATAAACAAAGTTTGCCACAACTCGGTGAACGTGAAAGAAGATAATGAAGAAATATTCCTCTATTAAATCAATCAACTTAAAGTATATGAAGAGCAGCATTATGTATTGAACCAATGAGACCTAATAGGATCTCTTCACTTTTCACAATGTATAGCCATTATCTACCACCTTTGGAGTCTAGTGAAGCTTCTATTGTTTGCTGCTCAAAAAGCATAATTGGAAAGTTCCCCATTGTGATCTTAAGAAAAAATACTTTATTTTTGTTAAATCTTTAACTAATATTTCTACTTCTGATCGACTACATTGATCCATCCTTGCTTTAAACATCTATCTTTTCAGAAACAGTGGCATTGTATGTGAAAGTTGCTGATTTCTGTTCCCTGCTAATCTAGTAGAAACGTTCGCTTCAGATCTCAGACTTATCTAGTAAGGACTGAGGAGCTCTGCTTTTCTTTTTGATGAGCTAAAGCCTTGATTTTTTTTCTTTTTTTGCCGTGATAGTTTGGTTTGAATTTTAGTGTTCACGCTTTCTTTAATTTCAGTGAAGGACCAAAATTGCTTTTCTTTTGGGTACCGAAAGACCTATTTTAGGTACTATAAATGGGCTCACCTTTTTCAACCAAATATAATTACTCCACGTGTATTTAGTAAACGTAGGGGTAGGGTCTGCATACACCACCCTCCCCAAACTTCACTTGAAGGACTATACTGGGTATATTGTTGTTGTTCAGCTTTTAGAAAACATGGAAGCACATCATCATTTACAATATCAACATGCATGAATATTATATATAAATGACACAAACAATATACAAACATACATATGTGTGTCTGTCTGCACGCGCGCGCGAAAGAGAGAGAGAGAGAGCTCTTAAGTCTTAACATAGTATTAAAAGATATGTAGAACTAAAGAAGAAATCTCAGATTAGATTAATACCGAACTGATTGGAAGCATATTCAGAGCCGGTACTGTCCCAACAACATTGCTGGGAGCAAGACACTCTTGATATTGAATCCTCTCTCTCTTCTCCCAATTTGCAACAATAGACCGTGTCCTTGCTAATTAACAAAAATGTTGCATTATGTAACTTTTATAGGAATGTGCAGACAGACTCAAGATTAAAGTTAAAATTGTACCTCTTCTTTGACCTTCCATGGGATTAACACTCCTAACAACATTTCCACGTGCTTCATCTGGAACAAATTGCAAGGTTTAATAAATTGCATCTACTCCATGTCATCAAGAAAAGAATAAAAGAACAAAGAAATTTCATCTGTTAATACAACAGCAACAACAACTAAGCTTTGATCTCATCCTAGTTTGGTCAACAATACAAATCCCTATATTCATTCCGCTCCACTTCAGTCCACGACTCCATTTTGATCCAATAGGTAAAAGGTCCAATAAACAATGACCTTCCAAAGAAATTTTACAAAAACAAGAAAGCAGTAAAGTGCAAAGAAAATCGCTGAAAAAAATATATAAAGAAATCATAGAAGAGAAGTAACTTCTCCTTCTACTGCAATGATGGTGGAGGGGACCAAAACAGAAGGCAAACAGAGAAACTAATCCAAACACCATATTTGTTCTAGGAGATGAGTAAACATAGGCTAGAGCAATGAAAAATATCAATCAGTTTAAGACAAGGCAGACTTAACATAAAAGCATAAGGCAGAATGAACATTGTTCAGTGACAAATATATATACACGGGCGTATAAATCAATGGAAGATGCAGGATACTATAGCTGGGGCCAAACATTCTACATGGAAGGTAAAAAGAGTTGACAAAATTGAAGGGTGAAATGCATGTTACAAAAAAGTCAATGGGCTGTCCTGTATTCAACCATAACTTGTGATATATATGTTTACTAGCAGCAATATTGTTATTCATTTATTGTACTAGTGAAAGAGTCTGATTGGTATGCATTTCAAGGAAATCCTATACAAGGCCTACCACTCAAAGGTTAATAAACATCAGATGGCAACAGAAAGAAAGAAATGAGAAGGGAAAACAAAACATTATCTCTCACACAATTTTCATGCAAAATTTTTTTGAAGGTTCTAAGATCTAATATGATATATGGGCACATAGCACCCAAGGGTGTGGGCCTAGTGGCTAATGAAGGAGGGGGCCTTGAGCTCTTAGGTTCAAATCCCAACGGAGGCAAAAAAAATACTAAGTGGTTTCTTCCCATCTATCTTAAGCTTTGGAGGACAGGTTTTACCCGAAATCTGTGCTGGTGGAGGTAGCAGTGCCCAGTGGAATTAATTGAGGTATGTGTAAGCTGGCCCGGACACCACTGTCATATATATACACACACACACTATTGCATTCACCAGAGTTGCTCAAGATAAATGATACTTCATAGAACAAACATAGCAGACAACAAAAGGATAGAAGAAAGTAGTCACCAGATATCAGCATTTGTGAAAAGAAAATGACTGACAAATTAATACGCACAATTTTCATTTTGGTTTCTGGAAAGTAACTCAGGTGCTGAATGCACTTCAGGTTTTGTTGAGACAAGACTATTGTCATCCTTCACATTCCTCTCAGTTGCTGCAGTTCCAAGTATTGAGCATTTAACTGAAGGGAAAATGTTCTTGTCTGCTATACTGCCGAATTCAATAGCATTAGGGACTTCAATGTCAGACTGTGACACAGCATTTGACCTCCCAAGGTCTTCCTTGAGAGTTGGAAACTTCCGTAAATCAGAGACTTTTGTCTGCAATGACTGCTGCATTGCCCTTGTTGCGATTCCTTCTTTCCTGGATTCAGATGCTTGCTCCATTCTATCATTATTTCTAGGCACGATAACAGGTATGATCTCTGACCTATTGATAATGGAAGAATTCGCTGTTGAATGGGCTTTAGCTGAATTCCTCTTTAGAACAGTTGTATTTGGAACTGATGTTGTATTAATTGGAGCTGCTTTCGAGCCAACACTCAGATTTATTCTTTGAGGAGTGCCAGGTGCATTTGCAGTAGCTTCATTGAGAAGATAAATAAAGACTGTCAGAATTTTCTGGGAGCCAAACTTAGATGAAAGAAGTAAGCAAAAATGCTATCAAAATGGGAGGAAAGAAACAACCTTGAGACAGGGTACCAAGCTAACATATTAACAGGAATGGAAAAGGAAAAAAAGGAAGAATAGCATACTAGTAAGAGCCCTAGAATCCCTTTGATCCAAGTTTTGTGAAACTGAAAGTCTTCCAAAAGATTTGGTCTCTTTAACAGGATCAGAATTTTGAGAAATTGAGAGTCTACCCAAATTGGATTTGCTAGCATCCTCGGCCAGATTGGATATATTCACACTCGAATTCGATTTTACATCAGAATGACCATTCAATCGAGTAGTACTACCCATTGCATATGGTTCAAGACGCTGCATGATAAAAGCATGATACATATATATTAAACCTAACTTGAGAATCAAAACATGAAGTATATCATCTAACATAACTCCAACCAAAGAAAAGACTTTTTACCGAAATATCCACAACCCACACTCCAACACAACTTTGATTGTAAGAGCAGCCAAGGAGTTTCCCTTCGTGAATATTAAGATCCGACAATTGAGACCATCCAACATCTACTGTATCATGACATTTAATTGGTTCCCACGAGCAAACCTACAAAAGGAAAAAATTTAAAGGAAAAACACATATGTGACAATTCATGGAACAACTATTTCTCAAGGAATGGCAAATAACCAAGGCTACCTTCAAACTCTCATGCAAACCACAGAGAAGGGTTCTTCCATCGGGATTGAAGGTCATACAGCGCACCCCAGATGTCTAGAATTGAGATAAGCAAATAGTTAAATTTTTTACAATATCAAGACATTTCCAAGAAACATTCAGCAGCGATATTGTATCGAATATGAGAACTGAGATCAAAAAGAGATGCAAAGACGATGAAATTACTAACCTCAGGTCCAGATGAACCTATGAGTTCAAAAGTTTCAAGGTCCCAGAATTTTACAGTTCTGTCAGCAGAACCTGGTGAAGATAAAGAACAAGAAAAAAAATGAGCAGCTGATTACTATGATGATGATAATCAGAGATTAATGCAACATCCAACTCTGAAGACCTCTTTTTATTCATTTGATCCTCCCACCACCACCATCCCACAATCCTACTTTCATGGGGTTATCAGCATTACCATGCAAACTTCAACTAGATAGAACCTTTTAGTTTCTAGAAAGTAGAAACTTCATGCATTGCCCACATGTCCCTGTTTCCAATCCCTCTTGTCTGAACAGTCATTTCAAACATGAAAAAGAAGCATCCAAGCAAAATTCAGTATGAACTAGTTACATGGAAAGATTTACGCATCATGATCTAGTGAGTTCTTAGTCCATTTTACATGAAACTCTGCAAAACAAAACAAAAAAAAAAACAGAATCTCTAGTTTCCATCATACTCCCTCTTTCTCAAAAATTTTGCAAGATTTGACTTTCAATGGCCAGATTGGGCTTCGGTTAAAGCCATTTGTAGACTACACTTCAATATATTTTACAATCACACATTATTAATTAAAAATAAAAATAAACCACATGAAAAATATTATCATGGGAGAGCTTAGAATTTTCTGAACCTTTATATATATTTTTTTTTAAAAAACCATTTAACTGAAGTTCAATTTTACTTCTGAAAAGTTAGCATGGATGATTTTTGGATTGGAGGGAGTATTCTACAGATATGATTGGTGAGGAAGGTCATTTTTTCTTAGAGCATTGAGAGATGAAAAACTTCATTGTTAAAAAATTTAAAGGAAGATAAAAAAAGCTTCAAATTGAAAAAATATTTAAAGCACTAAGAGCTGGCAGGCATAAGTAGTCAAATCTACAAGTCCATAAAAATCTGTATACACTCGCCGCTTTTCAATTCAAATATGCAGTTATCTTATGAGGTAACACAACCTACAGCATTAGGAAAGAGTTAGACTGCCAACAAGTTCCAAGTTTTACACAGGACACATAGCACGCATTAAAGATCTAGTTGAATGCAATTAAAGTTACTGGAGCCAGCACAACAATATAAGACCGGCATTTTGAATACCAGATTGACCCTTGTGAGAAAAGAGACAATGTAACACTGTGTCACAGCTTTTAATCACACCTGTTGCAAGTAGAAACTCATGGGGGTGAAAGTCTATGCACTGAATCTGCCCTTCATGACATTTGAAATCGTGTAAAAGCTTTCCTGCAGTCAAATCCCAAAGCTGCCACAAAATAGAACTGGTATCAAAAAATTATAATAATGAAAAAAATGCTCAAAACTTCATGCATCTACTTGATATAATGTCCACCACTAAAATTCATACAAGAAGACTAAATGTACATGAACGGAACTACTAAAAATCATGAATCGGTTATTACTGTCATGGACATGGCTATTGGTTTTTCTTTTTCCTTATTTTGACATGTAAATGGGTAGAGGTGATTAGACAGGTCATGGTACAGCTTCAGCTTACCAAGGACATGACCTTAGATAGGAGATTATGAAGGACACAGATTTAGGTAAAAGGTTAGCAGGTACTTGAGTGTTGTCTAACTTATCCTTCCATACCAGTAGTTGTAGTATTACTCTTGTAGGTTCTTATTCCTTCAATTTCTGCTACTATTTCTTGTTCCTTGTAATTCGATTATCGTATTATTTTGTTGTAATTATTGTTCTTTTCTCAGTATGCTTTGTTTAGTATTTTGTCTTGGTTTCTTCACTCATGTTATTTTCTAGAGCCGAGGGTCTATCGGAAATAGCCTCTCTACCTCCCAAGTCCAAGGTAGGAGTAAGGTTTGTGTACACACTACCCTCCCCAAACCCCACTTATGGGATTACACCGCGTATGTAGTTGTTGTTAACATGGAAATGGGTAAATACAAAGATTAACAAAAAATTATGTTTTATCATCCATTCACTCATTAAGTTAGCAATAGACCTACCTATCTATCGCAATTAGGGGCGGACCCACCCTTACCCAAGGGGTGTCAAGCGACACCCCTTCGCCGAAAAATTACATTGTATATAGAGGTCAAATTTTGATTCAATAACCATATATATACAAGTATTGACACCTCTTGACACAAGTTAAAGGTTTAATCTAGTGGTTAAGGTGTTGAGAAAATTCCTTGAGGTCGTATGTTCTAGTCCTACTATCCTCATAATTATATTTTTTACTATAACTATTGACACTCCTTAATGACAATCCTGGGTCCGCAACCGATCGCAAAATAGTCTCAATAGGATGCAGCAAGGTTTAAGTCAACAAACATAGGGTGAATGTTTCATCAAGTTAGATTATGTTGATAATGGTTAGTGAGTTGCTTTGAATTCTTTTTTTCTTTTCTTTGAAACTGATAATGTTGTATTCCTCAACAATAAGGATATGCTGGTCACCTTCAAAAAGGAACAAAAAAGAGGTAAAGAAAAGGAAAACCTACAGAGATCCTAATAAATCTACAAGTTGTTCCATATCCTCTATACATTGTTTTTTTATAACCGAGAAATCCGTCAGTGACCCGCCCTTTGGACTAATCACAGCCTTCTAAACTCGGTGGATAATGGGCCCGCCCCTCTACCCTTCTCCACTTAAATACCGGGCTTCGCTTTGCATGGTGTGGGGCTTCACCTCTATACATTGTTATTTACACCAAAAATAAAAAGATACAATACAATTCCACTTTACTTTGGGAATAGAACTGGATCTATCTTCAAAACATCTGCTATTTCTCTCTCTCCACATAGTCTACCAAATGCAAGATGGTATTATCCTCTACTTTGAATTTTATGGAGTAGGCATATTCTAAAAACTTCAGCGCTTTGAAAGCGACATACCCAATATAGAAGGCAGTTCAACATTGAATATTTCATCAAGCTCTTTAATTGAATAAATTATTGAATACATGGAATATATTAGTGTGGAATCTGACCTTGACAGTATTGTCTTCCCCACCAGATACAACCCATCGGCCATCTGGAGTGAATCTGATGGCATTGACACCTCTACTGTGACCTTTGTATGTGTGGATACACCCTTTGCGTCTGATATCCCAAATCTTTAGGTTTGTATCAAGAGACCCAGATGCAAAAAATTCACCGAAGGGATGAAAGTCCAATGATATACAGTTGGATCGGTGTCCAGTGAGTGTGCGAACAACTGAGGAAATGTGTGTGAGAGAGAGAGATTAATATATTCCATTTTAAAAAACAGAAAATGATTTGAACTCCCCAATGAAAAGTATTATAACAAGCATACTCTTGGCCTCCTCTAAATCCCAAAGCTTGATAGTACCACTTGCCGCTCCAGCAGCTACCAATACCTCTGAAGAATCAAAGCTAACTGAATCAATTCCGCTTGAATGACCTGACAAGCTCTACACAAATACACGGAGAAGATCATCTGTAAATACGAAGTACACAGCCACCAACGAAATAAAGAAACAACAAAATGGACAACATCCAACTAGAGGCCTCGATTACGGAAAATGTCCCATTATGCCCATCCAGAAAAGGAAAAGACTGAACAACTTAGGGTGTGTTTGGTATGGAGGAAAATGTTTTCAATGGAATATTTTCTTGGAAAACAAGTGTACTTCTTACTTATTTTCTAATGTTTGTTAGGTAAGCAAAAAAAAATTATCTCAAGAGTATTTATATGTTATCTAGCAAAACACTATGGGGGTGGGATGTGGTGGGGAGTGGGGGTTCGGGGGTGGTGAGGATTGGGATGGTCAAGGGAAGGGAGAGGGGGTGGGGGTGAGAGGTGGGTGGGTGAGGAAGAGATAATGAACTTGCAATGTCACTTATGTAACTTGTTTCTCCTACTTGATTAAGGAAGCCATTTTCCTCATTTTTAAGGAACTTATTCCTAGAGAAAATATTTTGACCAACCAAACATGGAAAAATTGGAAAACATTTTTGAAAAGTATTTTCCTCCATACCAAACACACCCTTAAACAGAGCAGATTCTTAAGTTAAGCCTTCTAACTCAAAAGCTTCTCCTTTTTTTCACACTGAAAAGATTTTTATTTCAGTGCGGGTATAAACTAAAAGATGAAATGAAATAACAACAAAAGAAGATAAGAGAGAAACTAACCAAGATGGCATTGGGCTTGCCAATGGCCCAAAGGTTAACCTTGTGATCTTCTCCCCCAGTTAGAAGAACCCTGGATGACTTCCTTCCAATCTTCAAGCAGTTCACGCTTAAAGAATGAGCTACGAATTCCTCTGTGACAGTATTGTCAAGGTTTTCTAAAATTTGGTTCAAGTCCTCTACTTTTACCTTTTTTACCCAAAAAGGAAGTAACTCAAAACATTAATACCCTAATCAACTGACTATTAAGATCCACAAGAAGAATAATACTATTCCTATTCTCTATCCACTAGATAGAAGCAAATTCCAAGGTATGTCTCCACATTTTCCAGCAAAGCAAACAACAAACTAAGAAATACCATTCTCTTACTTAGGATCAATACACATTATAGCAGCAATGGAAAAACAATACATAAAGCGAAGAAACAGAAAAACAAAGGAAAAGGATACGTAACTTATAAGCACGCTTAGTAGTTGTCATGGAGACAAGTCAAAATCCAGTTCGGGAATGGAAATGTCTACGGTAGAAAACCCTAGTACAGACAAGAAATAATGGCAGGGCTGTCGTCATACTAGTGAATCTGAGAGCGATAAACGCTCAAGATCTCGATGAACCTCCTCCACATTTTCGCAACAACAATTACTACTAGTACTGCAGGAAAAAGGGCTTCTCAATCACATTCCTCTACTCAAAATGCTTCGCTACAGAACCATTTCTCCCATTCGAAGCGTGCAAATGTGACAGTTGTTTAATCGTTCTTAGGTTTGAAGTGAGAGTTGCAACAAACGAATTGGTTTAGCAATAATGGCTCTCCATTGCTCTACTCAATTGTAGCTCCAACACGTTCTGATAGCTTCCTCTTCTCAGCCTGAATAACGATGGCCAAATACAAAGAGAAAAAATGGCGTTTTTAAGATCCCCTTTCACCATCGCAGGGAGACAACAATAATAGTAATGTTTAATCTAAAATTTTTGAAAAATGTTTAAATTTTTAAACTCAAAAAAATAAATTAATAATAATAACTCCAATGTTTCTGAAGCCAGTTTAACTCACAAACTACACTTTTGAGTCATTTTTGTAAACATATTTGGTTAGTCATTGACTCATTGTACTATGACTGAATATGTACTTGGATATTGTAATATTTGGTTAGACATATTATTTGGGGAAAATTTTCGCAAATAGTCCTTATAAATTTAATTACTTTATGTTTTATAGCTATATTTGCATATTTATGAGATGTAGTAGCTATAGTTTAAGATGCATCATTTGTATAATTTGCGGGTGAGTTTGTATAATTTAGTTATTTTTGTATAAATTCGAAATAACGAATTTGTACAAAGACAAACATCTGAACTTTGAACCATTATACAAATTATATTATACAAAATTACATTATAATTATATTATACAATTTCCGAATTATATAAACGTGTGAATTATACAAAATTAAAAAATCGAGTCGCGTAATTATAGCTAGAAGTAGGTCGGGATTGTAATTAAGGCAAGATATAGCTATGTTAACTAATTAACTAGTATATATTTGTTTATCCGCGTAATTTTTCCTATTTAGAATCCACTCCATCATAAAAATAATTCATCTCTTTTCAAAATAATTATTTCATTTGGTGGTACATATCATTCTCTTCTGGAGACTTAAATAACTTTTCAAATAGATTAGATAGCAATGATTATTCAAGATTTTATTAAGAAATGTGAACTATAGTTATCTTTAAAAGAAATATAAATTATAGTTATCTAAAATGGAATGTGAACTAATTTTATATATTGTTGAGTATTCAAATGAATGATATATATTTCAAAGTTACAAGTAGATTTCTCTAATTCAGTTAAACATCCACATTAATTATCTATTTTGAAAATCTAACTTATGTTGTAAAATTTAAGAACAATATAAAGAAGAAGACAATAAGAATACAAGACACAAGAGGAACAATATAAGATAACTTTCTTTCTTTCAAGTGTTCACCAAATCTTCAAGTGTATACAATATGAACTCTTATGCTTCTATTTATAGTGTAACATAGAGGCATACAAAAGGTTAGTCATAAACATGAATATAATGGGAGAGGTTATGGAAGTGAAAGGTTACAAGAATAATGATTATAAAGGTGAAGGTTATGGAGGTTATGGTTATCTTCATAATGGAGGAAAGTAATGGAGATAATGGGTGAGAGTAACTTCTTGGTGTAGTGGACATCCACACTATAATATTTTATAACAACTTACTAGTTATAAAATCAATATTACTCCAGAGCGCATGTCTAATTCGCCTCATCCATTTAAACTACTGGTGTGCATAATGTGTATGATTTTTGTTCTTACTGTATTAGATCATAGTGTAGTTTAAGATATTGTTCCACAAAGATTGAAGAATATATCATACAAAATCAATCATCGATTTTACTATTTACGAGAGAGATTTGAATTTGTAATTTACTTGAAAACTAGAAAAGTTGTTTTTAATTTGTTAAATAAAAGTTGAGTTTTAATGATTTCACTTAATACAATATTATAACGGGGTTTAGATATTTTATTTTGTATTGAAAAAATTACTTGGATAAGTACTTTTTAATAAATATTATTGATTTTAAAAATATTTTTTTATTTACTGTCATTTATAGCAATAGTATAATAATTATGTATTATGTATTAAAAGTGAATTATGCATGCAATATAGATGTATTATATGTGTTTTAAAATATATTGTGCTTGTTTAGTAAGAAATTGATACGTTGTATTATAATTGCATTAAAGTTTGTGATAAATGTATTATCCATCAATAAAATTTGTATTAATTGTGTTTTATAAATTATCTCTGCAATATCAATTAAAACTGTATTTTAAATGTATAATAAGTGTCCAGCGAAAAAAATTGTATTACTATACATAATAAATATTTTCTTAATATAGCATATCTATGCAAGTTTTCATTTTATATTTTGCATAATTATTTACTTATTTCGATTAGCAGACTAATATTTTTAGTGTTATTTTTTATTTTAAATACACCTCTTTTGATTGACATAATAAAATGACTAACTCCCAATATTGGAATAAAAATATATTTTCTTAGAATGAGTACATCATACAAAAACCTCTTTTGACTAGCTTCTATAGAATTTCATATTTTGGCTAAATGAGTTTCTTCTTTTGAATAAACACTCAAAAGGATCAAGATAAAGAGTTTTGATTGTTTGGATATAATTATTCCCTTTGTTTAGTTTTTATATCTTTCAATAAAAAAAATTAAAGAATGATAGTATAACATACAATGTATATGATTACTCAAAAAATGAGACACTTGAATTTATCAAGGTGATTTCAGAGCACATGAGTTACATTAGTATTGAAAAATAAAATGATAACAAAAGAAATCACAACAATAATAAACTATAATAAATAGAAAATAAGAATTGATCAGGCCATATATTAAATTTTGAGAAGTGGGTCTTAGATTCTTAAGTACAACATGTCTGAAATGATTTAGGAATTGTGAAATTATTGTTAGGATAGTTGTAATATAAAGGAATAGTTTTCACATTGGTGGGAGAAGCCATCTTTTAGGTCTTTTTAAGGCCTAGCCCATTTACTCTATTTAATAGAGTAAGTGTGTGTATATATATATATAAAAGACTTGGACTTGGGCCGCGAACCAGGTTGGATCTATAATTAAATTTAAAGATTTATTTTTTCGTAATTTATTGTGAACAAATTGTTTATTTAAAATTTAAATAATTTAATATTTAAATTTTAAATGAAACAAAAACTTTTGTATGTTTAGATAGGGAGCAACAAAAGTTTTGTCTTTTCAAAAAGGGAGCAACTAAAGGTTGTGGTTGTTTAGAAAATGAATGTCTATCGCATGAAAGTCATTTGTTCATGAAAGAACATGATTGTTATGAAAAGTCATCTCTATTCATGAAAGAACATGACTATTATGAAAATTCATCTTTATTCATGAAAGAACATGACTATTATTAAAAGTCATCTATGTTCATGAAAGAACATGACTATTATGAAAATTCATAGCTTAAGTTCTATAAATACGATTATACAAAGCATTCCCAGAAGTAGCGAATTAAAATTGCATATATGTTTTTGGCTTTGTTGTATCCTGATAGAGAATTGTTTGTCATCCCTAAAAGAATATGCACGCAATAACTCTTCAAAGATAGTGATCTTTCGCAGCCTCAAAGCTTTAAATTTCTCTGTTAATTTTCTTCTAACAATTATGAGATTTTGATTGAGTAGAAAAAGTATGCTAAACAAGTATGTGAACCAAAAATTTGTGCTCCAAACATTAGAGGCTGATAAGTTATTTATAGAAAACAAAATAGGTAATTGAATACGTAGGTTTCAGATCTTTCATAGTCTTTCATTTGAGCACTAACTCTTCGACTTTGTATTGATTGCGAAAATCTCTGTCTCTCCCGTGATTTTTAGGTTTACAAGTTTATCGTTGGTTTTTGTGTTTGGATCTTACTCTTCTAGAACTAGATGAATTATATTTGTGAAGTATGGGTTCTGGTGATTACAATATCATAATCCTTTTGAGTTGAACTTTACTTAGGGATGGCCATGGGGCAGTGTGGGGTGGAGGCAGGACGGGTTGAGCTTAACCCGCAAATATTTTAAGTCGCCCTGCATATCAATTCTTTCATTTTCAACCCGCACTACCCCACTTAAATTGTTTAATATTTTCCTTTTTTAGGTAAGTTTGATACTAAAAATACAATTCATAAAAATAAATTTATTTTTACATCAAGTTATATTAATTTAATAGATAATGAGTTAAAATTTATTTTTTAGAGGTCAATTGGGAAGCATGTAAGAAATTGTATTAGTTTTGATTGAACCATTTTCATTACTATCTTGGATATTTTAGTAACTTTAAAGAAACTAGGGATAAGGGTTTGAAAAATACCTCAACTTTGGTCGGATTTGTTGTTGCGATACTAAACTTTCATGAAAACCTATTACCTCCCTAGACTATTTAATAGCGTATTTTAAACATATATATTTGCCCACGTGGACATAAAAAATAATGCAAAATTAATGTGTCCACGTAGGCACATATATACCTTTAAAATACACTATTAAATAGTTCAGGGGGTAAAAATACTGTCACGACCCGGGAGCACCCCCTAGTCGTAACCGGCGTACTCGACCTCGAAGAGGTCTAATACAAGCCTCTTAGCATTCATTCATCGCATAGACACTAAAAACATAATGAATTTAAAACTTTCTTTACCAAGAAAACA
>JAJOOF010019275.1:0-29538 GCA_029582545.1 Solanum lignicaule
CAATAAATTAACAACTTCAAAATATATTTAACAAAATCACATACAAAAAATTATATAACTCTCCAAATTTCATCGGTGTCACATAAATTGAAACAAAGTACTACTCCCAATTTATGTTATTTACTTTCTTTTTTAGTCAGTCCTAAAAGAATGTCACATTTCTATATTAAGTAACAATTTGATTATAAAATATTTATTTTACCCTTAATGAAATAATTTACAGTCATACAAATTTATATCATTTTGGACCACAAATTTTAAAAGTCTTAATTTCTTTTTTAAACTCCGTGGCGAATCAAACTACCTCACATAAAATGAGACGGAGGAAGTAATATACATTGGGCCCGCGCTGGCGCGGGAACCTAATAACTAGTATATATATATATATGAAAGTCGATCAAAAGAATATTCAGTCAACTAATCTTAATAATTGATTATATAAAAATTATATATCCTCAACATCCCATGATGGTTAGTCGTTATTGATATTAATGTCAAACTTAGTTGTCTCACTTAACAAAATTATTAATGAATAATATATGTAGGATGGAGGGGATATTTGAATTTAAATCTAGATAAATCTTAAGACAGATAGTTATGACTTATGAGTTTACTTATATTATATATTAGTTTCATGTCCGAGTAAAAAAAAAGATTATGATTGCTGATAGGTTGTCATCTAATATAAAATTTGCTCTATTTTAAACTTAATCGGCATATGATATGATTGATGACTTGATACGTAATTATTATTGTTTATCGACAAATATATGGAACCTTTTGTTAAAATTTGTACTATATTTTGTATATTACTTATGACATTGTGTAGGGTAGGACAAGACTCCTATATTGTCATCTTTATAAAGTCATAGGTCTTCTAGAAAACCTACCAAAAAAGAAAATGTCAATATTACCAATTTGCAATCACAAAATTTACGATATTTTATTTATGAATTATGTTTTTCCTTAGTTGATAAAATTGTGTAAGAATTGAGAAAATTTTGATAGCTTTTATAACTTGTGAAATTTTCATGTTTATGAAAATAAATACAACTTAAGAAATTTAAACTACATGTTCAATTAAAACTTCAATTTCATATCAGTCTGATTTTATATCGCTTGTTCAAACGGGCTCTAAGATTCAGTTCAACTTCTTTTCTATGAGAACAAGAAAATAATTCCCTTTAGCCACTCTTGAATGGACATCCCCTCTTGTTTTCATTTTTCTTTTGTTTTTCGCTCGATGTCACACCAAGGCTTCGATTAATTCAATTACACGCCATATATAAGTTTCATTTAACGAAAAACATGCCTTATCAGAAAAAATTCAAATTCAAAACTCAAATACGAAATCTCTAACATAGTTGATGATATTAACTTGTTTTCAATTATTTCTGCATAGAAAAATCTGGCTCCAAGTCCCCACTTCCCATGATAGAGATATGCAACTAAGAAAAAATAATAATTCAAAGAAGCATAGTAGTGGATATATTTAAATATAAAAATAAATAGCATCTCACCCAACTCCACATTATTAATTTAATTAACTATTCCCAAACAATAAAACAATTGCACAAAAGTTTGGCTAATATTATTTATTTTAATTATCTTCTTACTTCAAATTCAAATATATATATATATATATATATATATATATATATATATATATATATATGAATGAATAATTTATTTGTATATGTATAGCTGGTTTTTGGCTTCACATAAAATCATTTCACAATATCTATTTATTACTATATATATGCTATCATTTTCATGCTCTATTGTTATGTTTTTTAGATAAATATTTTTTGAAATCTGAAATTTTGCAGTTTTTGAATTGTACTTTAATTATCCTCAAATATTTCTGACAAACCAATGACAGAATTACACATATATATGTTGCCTTTTCACATAAAATATCCAAAAATAAAATAAAATGAATGATGGAGGAACAAGAAAGAGACTTTTACTTAATTTGCATAAATAGGTGTATAAATATACATTTATGGGGACCAATATAATATAATATCAATGAGGATAAGGACTTTATGATCCTTATTCATAAATGTATATTTATACACCTTATCCTCTATTTTATCATTTATAATAGTAGTTTTTGATTCTTAAGTTATTGATAAAATTCTAGTTTTGGTCTTCTTTGTAATATATATGATTTAGTATACTTAATATTCAATTAATTAAAATATGTGTTTTTTTTCCATGTAGAAAATATGTTACTTAGTTGACTATTTATAGAATTATATTTCAATCAAATATGAAATAACAATACAATGTAATGTATCACTAGAGTAATTAAGTGATATAAAATGATTAATACTTATGTTGAATTTATGAATATTTACAAGGAAAGAAATTAAAATTGCATAATCCTGAAGTTTAAAATCTATATAGTATAAAAATTAAAATCAGAATTTACCAGTAAAAGAGGAATCAAAAGTACTACTAATCCTAGAAAACAATACTCCACTTTGTATATTTCTTCAGAATAGTAAGCTTCTCTATTATCAATAATATTCACTTGTATTTTTTATTTTTCATGAAATGTTCGATATTTATAATGAAAATCGAATCCAAATTTTATTTACTTGCACTTCTATATTTATCAACCAATGAGAACAAAAAAAAAAAGAGGAATATCATAACAAAAGTACTTTTTGGTCTACTTCACCTAATAAGTTGAAAAATTCAAAAAGAGACAATTGAACTTGCAACCTTTACTTAATCTTTGATTTTATACCTTTTGATTGTTCGATATTTACGTTAAATTTGATTAGTTTAAATTCATACCATATAGAATCCTATTCGAGACAAATCACTCTCTATTAATATTTTTTCATACACAAGACTCGAACCTAAAACTTTTAATTAAGAAAAGAGCAGCTTATCCACTGCATTACATTCTTAATGTTACCTTTTTAAATGATCATGATAAAGATTATTTGTATTATAAATATGTTATTTGTCATTTACTTTTAGTTAGTAATAGTAATTATTGAAAATGAATATTCTTAAAAAGACCACCAAAAGAAAAAAAAAAGTACCCTTAGCTCATCCAACTCTTGTTTTTTTACTCACTCAGTGTTTACTATCCGTATAAAAATTCGATTAAATCTCAATTTTTGATATTTACTATATATATATAGAAATCCGACTAAATCTCAATCAAAATATTTTCAAACAAAAATTACTATCGAACCAAGATCAAGACTTCCAATTAGAACCTTTGTTGGTAGCTCAACCAACTCTCAATATAGTGTTTGATATTCATTTTGACACCCGATTAAATTCGAATCAAGAAGAAGAAATACTCAAATTGAGATTTCTAACTAAAAATAAAGACATATTTACCACACTATCACAAATCCTCGTTTTGATAGTTTTCTTACAAAAATTACTATCGAACCAAGATCAAGACCTTTGATTAGAACCTTTATTGGTAGCTCAACCAACTCTCAATATAGTGTTTGGTATTTATTTTGACACCCGATTAAATTTGAATAAAAAAAAAGAAATATTCAAATCGAGATTTTAAACTAAAAATAAAGATATATTTACCACACCACCGCAACTCTCGTTTTAGGTGGCAACTCAACTCAACCAACTCTCAATATATATATTAAGGCATAGCAAACTCCTAATACTTCTTGTGCACTGCATTTTCTTCTACCAACTTTTCTCTATTCGGCTGAGATTTCTGTGTTTATTTTTTCTCTCAATCTGCAAAAATGGCGTTTCAGAAAATCACTGTTCAAAACCCCATCGTTGAGATGGACGGTTAGATCTCTTTCTCTCCATTTTGATTAGTAGATCTGTTTTTTTTTTCTTTTTGTAGATCTTACTGATTAACTGTTTAGCTACTGATTGATTTGAGCTCTGTTATTTTTCTTGAAAAAGGGGAAAGATTGAAACTTTAACAAAGGGGAAACATAACTGTGGTGTTTTCTTGTAATATTACTTGTATATATCTTGTGGGGTTGTTTAGATCAGAGATATTAACTTGTCTATATAAAAATTGATCAACAATTCAAGAATTGATATTGAGTTCTTTGATGAAAAAAGATCCAAACTTTTTAACAAATGGGAAAAGATATGTTGGTCCATTTTTCTTTTGATGACCCTGGTGTCCGAGTCAGCTTTCGCAGCAAAAGATACCATTATGACAAATGAGAAGAATTACCTAGTGTTTTTTTTGTCTCCGTTGCGTATGCTGGTCTATTACTTGCACATATATATGTCTTGTGGGTCCTTGTTTGTACTGGGTTTGATGCTGAAGAATATATCTTGTGGGGTTGGTTAGATCAGTGCTGTTAACTAATCTATAGAACTATTGATTTAGCTCTTTGATGAAAAAAAGATCCAAACTTTATCAAATAGGGAACATATATATGGTGTTTTTTTGCATTATTACTTGTATATATATTGTGGGGTTGGTTAGATCAGAGTTATTAACTACTCTATATAACTATTGACCATCCATTTCAAGAATTGATTTTGAGCTCTTTGATGAAAAAAAGATCCAATTTTTTAACAAATGGGAAACATATATGCTGGTCTTTTTGTGTTATTACTTGCATATATATATATATATATATATATCTTGTGGGGTTGGTTGGATCAGAGTTGTTGACTAGTTTGTATAACTATTGACCATCCATTTCAAGAATTGATATTGAGCTCTTTGGTGAAAAAAAGATCCAAACTTTTAACAAATGGGAAACTTATATGCTGGTCTTCTTTTGTGTTATTGCTTGCATTTAAATATCTTGTGGGTCCTTGTTTGTTCTGTGTTTGATGCTGAAGAGGAAAATCTAGTGACTCTGTCTTTTTTATTTATTTGTTTATTTTATGTTTGTTCAATATTACTTGGGGACTATTTGGATTGGAATTTTTCAAAATGAATGTTCATTATCGTGTGTAGAGGAATCACTTTCTCAATTAAAAATAGATAGTTCTTCGATTAGTAATCACTTATGTGAAGAATCAGAGTGGTTTTCATAATCCAAACTAAACAGATGTTAGTCTTCTAACCATTCTTTTGATATGCGGGGATGCGTAAAAATGGAAACAATCTAATTTTCTTAATTTGAAGTATTCCCACCATTCTTGAATTAGTTCAAGACTGATCATATGAAAGGCTTCTTTAAAATTTTGTCTTACTTGATAGTAAGTCGTACTTTGTGACCTCATTTAGGTTTCTATAGTATTTCATTATAACATTGACTGGTGACATCATTTCAGAAGTCAATTTAGTTTTGGTTATTTTGGTCCGAAGGAATCTTTTTAACGTAATTTTTATCTAAATTATTCATGCGACTTTGACTGTTAAAGACTACAAATTTTTATCTCTTACTATCTTCTTCTTGATTATGTGATTCAGGAGATGAAATGACACGAGTTATTTGGAAATCTATCAAGGATAAGGTAACAAGTTTTCTTGGATTGTTTCTGAATCAGTATGGGTTTCTTGTCACCTTCTAACAATAAAATTGCAAGCCACTAATATATGAAGCTTCTTTGCTTGCTTTAGCTCATCCTTCCCTTTCTGGAATTGGACATAAAATACTTTGACCTTGGCCTTCCCCACCGTGATGCCACAGATGATAAGGTTACAGTTGAAAGTGCGGAAGCCACTCAGAAGTATGTTTTTGTTCATCTTTACTTCCTAGTTTACAACTAACGGGAAAGAAAATATCCATTTGTTGGAGCAAATCCATTTGCTATTCTTTCCTCTATTCATGTCTTCATTAATTTTTTTAGATTACTGGATATCTCTCCATTTGTGCTTCATATTAACTTTAACTGGTATCGGTTGTCCATTAGTTGTAACTTTTCAGCCTCCTTCTGGTTTCTTAATGTCTACTGTATGGTCTAACTGCAGGTACAACGTAGCTATCAAGTGTGCAACCATCACCCCAGGTGCTTATTTCAGTGTCCAACTGGACTCTACTCCTTTTTGTTGAGCTTTTGCTCATATTTTCAGCAAAAATCAATCCTTTCTGTTGACTATCATTCTAAAAATGTGCTATTTTGCAGATGAGGCCCGTGTAACGGAGTTTAACTTGAAATCCATGTGGAGGAGCCCAAATGGGACAATCAGAAACATCCTAAATGGTACCCCTGCATTTCTTCTTGTTTCTGGATCATGTTCTTTCTTAGTTATGGCGTGCTTAATTATAGCTTGTTGCACTCATTGGCATTGTCTACAGGAACTGTCTTTAGAGAACCAATTATGTGCAAAAATATCCCCAGACTTGTCCCAGGTATCCCAGATTTCTTGTGCTTTCTGCTTTTGCGTCTTCCCTCAAGTTGATTTAATTGTGTAGTTAAGTAAAATCTGCTTCTTAAACCAGGTTGGACTAAACCAATTTGCATTGGTAGACATGCTTTTGGAGATCAATACCGAGCTACTGATACAGTTATTAAAGGAGCTGGAAAACTCAAATTGGTGTTTGGTAAATTTTTATTGGTTGCTTTACTTGATATGAACCTATTAGATAACAATGCTACTCACCTTTTAGGGTCTATTCCAGCCCTTACTTATTAGCCAAGGGTTTTGCTTACTGGCTTAGGATATGTTTACTGAAATGTTGTGTATAATATTTTCAGTGCCAGAAGGATCAGACGAGAAGACTGAATTTGAAGTTTACAACTTTACTGGTGCTGGTGGAGTAGCTTTATCCATGTACAACACAGACGAGGTTTGCTTACAATTGTTTGGTTTTCATTCCAAATTTTGAATATTAAATTGCTGCAGACTTATATCCTTTCACTTTCACTTTCTTGATGTGATGCAGTCTGTTCGTTCATTTGCTGAGGCTTCAATGAACATGGCATTCCAAAAGAAATGGCCACTCTATCTTAGTACAAAGAATACCATTCTTAAGAAATATGATGGGAGGTAAGCAACCTAACAGTTGATCTTTCTGCTTCCCATTTGGCCTTCACTTGATCCATTTTAAATTAGGTTGGCACCTCGAGCCATTTTCCCCCCCTCACATAGCTAGTGGTTTTTGTATACATTCTGTTCCTCTGAACTACCATAAATACTCTTATAAAGGTTCAAGGACATCTTCCAAGAAGTTTATGAAGCAAATTGGAAGTCCAAGTACGAGGAAGCTGGAATCTGGTGAGTTCCACAGTTCACTTGGTAAGCATGGTTATAATATCACAAGTACATAAACATTGACTATTTCGTGATGCTTTATAGGTACGAACACCGTCTTATCGACGATATGGTTGCTTATGCTTTAAAGAGTGAAGGTGGTTACGTATGGGCCTGTAAGAACTACGATGGGGATGTACAGAGTGATTTCTTAGCACAAGGTATCACACATGCGTTTCTTAGCCTTAAGATTGTCATTTGGACAAATCTTCATAGAATATGTTTATGACGTATTGACGTGCTAATTGCTGAATTTAGTATTCCTGTCTTTCTCTCTATAATCTCTGCTCCTAGATGTTTATAATTTTATCCCTTTTCCCTTGGAACAGGTTTTGGATCCCTTGGGTTGATGACTTCTGTCCTGGTATGTTTATTTTCAATTGCTTCAACCAACTCCTTGTGCCGTTTTCAGTTTATCTTTTTTCTATAATTCTCTGAAATATATGACAATGCTTCTGGCTCTTTAGATCATTTTCCTTTTCGTCGCCGATGTGATTCATTGTTTTGGATGCTGAAAAGTTGTGGATATATGGTTCAGGTGTGTCCTGATGGCAAGACCATTGAGGCTGAAGCAGCCCATGGAACTGTTACCCGCCACTACAGGGTTCACCAGAAAGGAGGTGAAACCAGCACAAACAGCATTGCCTCTATCTTTGCCTGGACTCGTGGACTTGCACACAGGTAGGTTACTATAGTTCTCGATCTGCTGAGCTTTAGCCTGGTATCACAAGTGTAGGAAGTATGTGTACTTAATAAAATGCTTGTGAACAGGGCAACATTGGACAACAACGAAAGGCTCTTGGATTTCACTGAGAAACTAGAGGCGGCATGCATTGGTGCAGTGGAATCTGGAAAGATGACGAAAGATCTTGCACTCATCATCCATGGATCCAAGTAAGCTTTATTGTCTTCCTTTTCTCGTTTGTCTTTGTTAGTCGAGTTCCCATTCTCATCCCTTTTAAATCCGTTTCCTCCCTTTGAATAGGCTTTCACGAGAGCATTATCTGAACACGGAAGAGTTCATTGACGCTGTTGCCGATGAGCTCAAAGCAAGACTTCTGTAAGCAAAGGCCTAAATGTGAGGACAAGTCTTTCTTCCTCACGCAGTTTGAAGCTATTGAATTGAGGAGAAATAAGGAGTTAAGGCCTTGTTTGGTATACTAAATTTCAAGAGGTTTTTTTTTCATCTTTTTAGGTTGAGGATTATTCTCCAGACACTATATTTGAACCATTTAAATCTGAATTCCTATTGCTGATGTTGCTGCAAGCTATTTGCCAATTTGCAGTTGTACACATAGCTTATTGTTGTTTTTTTTAATATCAATCTGCTTAAAGAAACCCCTCTTCATTAATTGTTGCAAAGTTTGAAGTAATGTGGTAACATGGGCAGCTTGGTGCACTAAAGCTCCCACAATGTGCAAGGTCCCGGAAAGGGCCTATTGTACACAACCTTGCCTTGTATTTCTATTAGAGGCGGTTTCCGAGGCTTAATTCCGTGATCCCCTGAGCATATGATGATAACTTTACTAGTTACTTCAAGCTCTTTTTCACTGTGTTAAGAGGATTGTTCTTATAGTGGACTTCTCTTTAGTCTTCAAAACCAACTTCAATCAAAATTAGATGATGTTTTCCATCCAACTTTGGGTGGATAGAGTAACTTGGTACTTGTTGAATGAGATAACGAATGTCCCATGGAATTAGTGGATAGAGTAACTTGGTACTTGTTGAGCGAGCATCCTATAGAATTAATTAAGCTGCACATAAGAATGTCCCATGGAATTAGTGGATAGAGTAACTTGGTACTTGTTGAGCGAGCGTCCTATAGAATTAATTGGGGTGCATATAAGCTTGTTCAAACACTGAGTGTGTTGTGTTCAACAACTCTCTTTCTTCTTCCTCAATTGAATTATCATTCACGACCTAGGATTTTATTTTACCATTCACGTTTTTTACATATAAAAAAAGCGAGTAGATTTCTTGTATTAAATGTCAAAAAAGTGTTTTTATTGATGAAATTTAGTATAAACTTGATAATACATACTCATTATTTATGATTATTTTTTCTCAAAATATAAGAAGATCAAATTATGAAATTATACTTTGTCTTTCATTAACAAACAAACAAAGAAACCACTTTGTAATCATGAAAGGTATAGATGGCTTGTTGGAAAGTTGAATTATCTTACAGTGACTAGACCTGACATCTCTCTTCCTGTTAATGTTGCAAGTCAGTTTATGACTTCCCCTTGTGATAGTCATTGAAAAGCAGTTATTCGTATTCTGCGATATATAAAGTCAACTTCCGGTAAAGGACTACTCTTTGAGGATCAATGCCATGGCATATCATTGGATATACAGACGCTGATTGGGCAGGATCACCCTCTGACAGACGTTCGACATCCGGATATTGTGTTTTAGTAGGAGGTAATTTGGTGTCGTGGAAGAGTAAGAGAGAAAATGTGATTGCTCGACTGAGAAGTAAACACACGAACTAGTGGAAGGGGGTTCAACATCTATTATACATACCAAAAAAATAATTTTAACCATGTATAAATAGTAATATTTTTCGTCGAAGGGGATTCGGATGAACCCCTAAGTTATGCTGCCAGCGCCCCCGCGTGCGAAACACGATTTATGAATAATTAGCTAAAAAAAAGTTTTACCTCAGAAATAAGTAAAAAAAAATTAAAATAAAAAGATCGAAACGTGAAAATAGATCTGATTAGTTATAAGGTTAAGTAATTCTCCAAATCAGTTCATGGCGTTTCTCCGTTTACTATTACTTATCATTTTTTAAACATCAGGAATATATATATATATATTTTTACCCTCAAAATTAGTTACTTATTTGTTAAATTATTTCGGACTAGCACTAAAACTCTAGGTCAATTAATATGAATATTATTTTATAATTTCTTAAAAAACGTACAGAGTTCATAGAACAAGTAGAAGTGAAAGGAGAGAATATATAATACGATCAGCCTTTAAATTAATTTATTGCTAAAGGCAGGCCAAATCTTATCTGTTCTGACTACTTTTTTTCTTTTCAAATATTCAATTATTAGGGTTGTTGATTGCACTGGCCCAATTATATTTATTACATATTTGGTACCTTATTTAATTTAATTTAATGAACTCAAGCCACCAGTAAAAAAATAAAGAGAAGATTACATGAAGAAAATAATAACAAATAAAGAATGTAAGTTCTATACATCAACGATATAAATAAAAAAGATAATTTATAAGATAATTACAAATACAATACCGATCTATGTTGAACATTGTATTAACGGATTAACTAATAAAAATGATAATTAACCTGTTATCAAAAATTAAACTATATTGAATTATTGATGGTGTAAAAAATAATAATAATTAAAAATTGCTAGGTTTTCTTCTTCACCAAAATTGATTTTGCTTTTGGTGACACTCGTATGGTAATTAATATCTTTTCATTTTTGTACCTATGCAAATTTATATATACATGCTTGTGCAAATTAATTATGAATTAATCTCACTTATCACAAATTTATTACTTAATCAATCTTTCTGTTTCAATTTATGTGACACTATTTTCATGCAAATCAATCTTTTTTTTTAAAAATAAAAATAAATAATAACTCATATTTGAAAGTATTTAATTTTAAATTTCTTATATTTACTCCTTAATAAGAAGCTTTTATAATCATACAAATAATCTTTCAGATATACTTATTATGACCCCAAGTTTCAACAGTACATAATATCCAGTTCTTTTCTTAACGCCAATTAAATCATGTCACGAAAATTGAGATATGAAATTATAATAATCTAACCTCGAATGCAAATAAAATATTGCATGCATGCATGCTTTAAATGAAAGGTTTTTGGTTGTGCTAAATATTATTATACTATATACTGGCTAGTATGAAGTTTTGTGTTGTGGTATAATATATAAATATATTCTTTAATTTAGCTTTATCTGGCATTTATGTTCTCCAACTCTAAGCGTGCATAAGTAAACACTTAAATTTGTATAAAGTTAAATAAGTAGACATATCCGTCTAACTTGACATCCTACGTGACATCTATATGACGCCTACATGTTGTATTATGTTACATATGACATATGTGTCAATTTATTCAACCTTAATGAGTCATGGACTTATTTGGAGTTAAGTTAAGCTCAAATTACATATGTGGTTAGTGGTTACTGGTACTTAATTACTAGTGATCTCACTATTTTATTAGTTTGTAGTCATAATACATAAACATGTCTTTTAGCATTTTAATTTAGCCTCAACTGGCATTTATGCCCTTCAATTTTGATTGTGCACAAGCAAACACTTTAAAGTATTCAAAAGTTGAACAACTAGACACATCCATCCAATGTGGCGTCCTACGCGACAATTAATATCCTACCTGACATCATATGTGCATTATATCACATAGGATGTGTGTGTCTTCTTGTTCGATTTTATACAAATTTAAGTGTTCACTTGTGCATACCCAAAGTTGGAGGGCTTAGATCCTAACTGAAGCCCGCCACATCGGACGTGTGTTTACTTGTTCAATTTTATTCAAATTTAAATGTCTGCTTGTCCACACTTAAATTTGGAGGGCATAAATGCGAAGTAAAAATTAAGTTAAAAGAAATATTTATAATTATGCCTTAATCATAATGTCAATAATTCTGTGATGTTTATATATAGGCACCTTATATATATGCATGCATACATGTGATTGGGCTACTAAAGTAAATGGTGTAGGAGAAGAATTAGGAATAAGATTAGTAAGTCCAATTCCAAATACTTGTGCTAGAAAATGCTATTATGATGCAAAAAATGTAGATGGGCATGCTTTGACTGGTCTTTTCTATTTTTTTTATTTCTTCCTCGATCCCCGGTATCCATATTGAAGCTCGACGTAAGTCGGGAAGCGTTCTCTATCAAGAATTTTTCCATACCCAGAATTTGAAACTCAAGACCTCTGATTAAGGAAGGAGGAACTCATCTGCTGCACCATGGTGGTGCTTTGATTGGTCTGAACTTATGTGGCTCATTCAATTTATTCAAGCCTCTATGCCTGTGTAATGTTTTTTTTTTTCACAATAAAATTCTAGCTCTTGTTATATTATGTGCTACAATGCTAGAATATTATAAATAATGGTTGTTGGCATACATATGTACTCCCTTTTTTATGACAAAGTGAAATAAAAGAATGTCATCATTCTTTGTTAACTAGAGGTTTCAGATTCGAAATTAAGAAAAAAGGCATGAAAGTAGATGACATTTATGCTATTTTTTAATAGAATCAAAGAGATATATATAGTAGCATAAAAGTCACAAATTTAAGATGATTTCAGTTTTCTCAAGTATAAAAGACAATCCTAAACACATATATACCAAAATCTTTGATAAAATTGAAGTATTCATAGAGAGGTTAAAAATGAGAAGAAATAGGAAAAGATAAAAGAAAAAGGAAAGATGGCAAAAAGGAAAAGCTAAATAAAGGATAACATCATTGAACATTTATATGTTATAAATAAGAACCCCTAAAAAAAGCATTCATTTTCCAAAGATGAAGCTAAAATTGAAAAAGCAAAATATATAATATTAATATGCCAAAATACACAATTTTCTTTCCTCCTCTTATCTTCACCACATTTTCATTCTGAATCACTTTCCATGCTTCCCATAGCTTTCAATCCTCTTGGTTTCTGCACCAAAAAATAACATCATAATATGTTATTATAATAGTAAAATACACCCTTGTCAAGAACTATATATGTTGCTCAGACGATAGATGCGTGTTGGATCCTCCAAAAGTAGTGCATTTTTGGAAGGTCTGACACGAGTGCGTGCTATCTTTCAAAAGTATAGTAGTGCATTTTTTAAGGATCTGACACGGGTGCGTGTTGGATCCTCCAAAAGTAGTGTATGTTAGGAGGATCTGACACAGGTACGTGTGATCCTCCAAAAGTAGAGTAGTTCACTTTTGGAGGATCTGGCATGGGTTCATGTTGGATCCTCCAAAAGTAGTGTATATTAGTAGAGCAGTGTATTTTTGGAGGATCTGACATGAGTGCGTGCAATAAAAGAGAGCGAGTGCAATACCTTCTTAGAGGTCTTCTTCTCTCTCACTTCATACCTTTCTTGGCACAAATCTTGCAACCATGTACCTGGTTGCACCAACTACACACAACATATCAAGAAATATTTAAATGACAAAAGTCCAATTCTTGGATCACACATTTTGAATTTGAAGTAAAGAGACTTACAAGAATGGTTCTTTGTGTCAACTTAGCCCTTTTCTTAGGCCTTTGAGGAAGCTTGCAACCTTTCATTGCCATAAAATCTTCTTCTTTTTCTTTACTTGACAATGTGATGAGCAATTTTGGCCAAACCATCCTTTTCTTTTCCTCCCTTGCTTCCATGAACAGCTTGCTACTATCGTCCACGCCTACCGATCCTCTCGTCGTATAATACCGGTCCTCCTTCTCAGGGGATGACACTGATATCTTACGATGCTCATTTGCGTTAGAACTACTCACACCCAAATCCCTGACAAAACAAGAACCACTAAATTTTAGTACTACAATCGTTTACTTTCAGGCAACCAAATCGAAGATTTTTTCCGTTTTAAGACTTGAAATCTTCAAATAACAGCAATATTGTGCTCAAAAGGTAAAATACTACAACATGAAATACCTCTAGACCCTTACAAAACTAAGAAAATCAGCAAATCAATGACTGAAATTGTAGTACAACCATCATTTACTTTTCAAGTAACCAAATCGATGAATTTTTCTGTTTTAAGACTTGGAATCTTCAGTAAACAGCAATATTGTGCTCAAAAGGGAAAACACCACAACAGGAAATACCTCTAGTCCCTTGCAAAAACTAAGAAAATCAGCAAATCAATAACTGAAACTGTAGTACTACAATCTTTTACTTTTCGGGTAACCAAATCGATGAATTTTTCCGTTTTAAGACTTGGAATCTTCAATAAACAGCAATATTGTGCTCAAAAGGGAAAACACCACAACAGGAAAACTGGTATATGAGGTTGAAAAACCGGTAGAGAACCACAATTCAGCACAAGATATGTTAAATGATGAATTGGATGGCGTGGATGGATTGGATATGCCGGACTGAAATTTGAAGTAATAGCTTCACGCCTTCACCAGAAACAATCTGATTCATTCTCAAGTATAATTACCAGCTCCAAAACAACCAATCTTCACATCTAATGTGTTTACAAACCAATCCCAACCAAACCTAAAGTCGAAAACTTTGAACTTCCTTTCCTTCTAATGTACATATAATACATCAAATCGTCGTATAATTCAGGACAGATACAGCTCAATTTGATACACAAAAAACCAACAAATCAATTCCATACAATGGACTTACCATAATCCCAAAACACAATCAAGAATGAATCTTTACATCAAAATCTTGATATATACAACAAATCTCAACCAAACAGCATCTAAAGAAACCAAAAGTAGTCATAATTTGACATAAAAATCAAATCTTTAACACAAATGAGGCATTTTTCCCCCTCAATCTTCACTCTTAAGTTTTCTTAACAATCAAAAATGTGATTTTTCTTGGTTACCTGTTAAGCCTATGAGGAGAAGACACATGAAGAGGAAGATGACCAGATTCCTTGTTATTATCAACAACTCTAGATGTAATTTTCTTCTTCACCACAAGACTTCTTCCTCCATCAGATTTCCCATTTGAAGTTGAATCTTTCACCTTAAAACACCTAAGTCTTTTTCTGTTTCCCCACTGTAATTTATCCATATCTGCAAAACAACCCCACAAAATCAAACTCAGATATTAACAAGAAATTGAACAAACAAACTAGATTTGAAACAGTGAAAAGACTGACCTCAAGATCTATGGGTTAGATACTGATACTCCCAGCCAGATTTTATCAAAAAACTCTGCAACAACATAAAAAAAATCAAAACCCATTAACAAAAACTGGAAAAACACATAAAGATTGAAACAAACAAACAAAAGATAGTAAATTTACAAAGAGATCATCTTTTCTTCTTTTCCTCCTCCTTCTTCTTTAGCCTTAGTGACTATCAAAAAGATGAGATTTTTATTGAAAAATTCAATGAGTTTTCCAATATATATACAAAGATCATCTCTTTTTCCCCTAAATATGAAATGGGGTTCTTGAATTTTCCTCAAAACAGGTGCACTTGTCTTCTATACAAGTGTTAATCTTTGTGTCTTTTTGCTACTCTCTAACCCCCTTTTCTTTTCCTTCCCACTGTTTTCTGGTTTTTTGTAATTTTCCCTTCTTCTTTTTTTCTTTTTTAAGGGGGGTGGCGGAGGGGGTGGGGGTGGTGGGGTACGGGGTATTTGAGTAGATTTAAGTGAGACAAATCTTGGCCATTGGATGTTGAATGGATGGCTAGATGAGTTTTCTTGGTTTTGTTGGGTTGTTTTTTTCCCTTCCCATTGTATTAATTTATTACCTCATAACACTTGTGAATATCTTAAAAAAGATTTCCCCAATGGACTAATATAGAAGAAAGATTAAGTGAGTAGTGAGGTGATTTCGAGAAAATTTTAGTAGCTCAATTGGTTGGCTATTTGAACTTCCATCTTATTGGTGAAGGTTCAATTTGATATTTTGATAAAAAAATTTGTTGTTTGCAATTGAGATATTAAACAATGATTAAACAACACAAATTTATTAGTTTAAGATTTAATTATGTGTCTTTATTTTAATTTTTTTAAAATTATATTTCGTATTATATTTATTTTGTCAGATATATACATATCTAGTGCACTTAGATATATGTATATTGGATATATGAGACTCAAATTAGATGGATTTTTTTCTAAATAGACTGTATTCAAGCGTGATTCAC
Organism: Solanum lignicaule; assembly: GCA_029582545.1. Classification (NCBI taxonomy): domain Eukaryota; kingdom Viridiplantae; phylum Streptophyta; class Magnoliopsida; order Solanales; family Solanaceae; genus Solanum; species Solanum lignicaule. The sequence continues at coordinate 16,065 of JAJOOF010019275.1, forward strand.
ATGTATTTAAAAATTATTTCATTGTTTAACATCTAATATAATATCAAACAAGACTATATAGAGAAGTTTTGACTAAATTAAAGTTTGCATTCAAGATCAACAAACTAGACTTACTAGAGATGTTGGTGTAGCACCCATATTCAAGGGGATATATTTTTGCTTAATAAGTAATACTAAGTAAGTCCAATGCCCAACGTTTGGAGCTCGTCTAACAGATCTTACACATATTATGTGTTAAAATCTTTAATTAACATTGTTGACTCTCATAATTCTTGAATAAATGAATGATATGTAATAATTTTTTAATCTATAGAGATATGAAGGTTGAGAGTAACTCAAATAACAAGTTGTAGTATCACATATTTACTATTTGGTAACACTGTGAAGGTGATTATATATTACCTAACATTTCTTTTAAAAATACGTAGCGAAATTTTACTTTTTCACTTATCATTGGTCTTCATGGTTTTGTCATATGTCTCAAAATTATCATATTTTATTTAGCTATTTGAAAGTGATTTTAATTTTATTCATGATGGAGTGATGTTTTTACTATAATACTAGTAAGTTTTATTGATTATTTTCTTTCAAGGGAGGAAAACGATAAAAAAAATAGTTTTAGAAATAATGGTTCTTTTATTATTAGAAAGTTAAGATATTAGATTATTTACACTTGTATAGTCATGTTAGAAGTTTTATTTTCTATGAGTTTCCTTAATCATGTTTGTAATTATTTCAAACTATTGATGTACTTTAATAATTTTGTGTTATTAAATTATTATTATACTATATTATAAATTAAAAATTTAAAGATCCATAGGGCTTAGGCCCCATGTCTCAAGGCCTTACACCTCGACCTATACTAAGTAAAACGCTCTGCCTCACATTTTTGCCTTTTAAAACACTGTTTGAGTCTAATATGAATTTTTTTAAAAGAACAAATTTGTATTCAATGCCAACAAACTAATTTTACTAGAAAAGTTAATTTAGCACACATATTCAAAATGCATGAGAGGACATATTTTTACTTAATAATATTTATTTTCTCAACCCCTTCTCATCCCTCCCATTTGATGAAATTAAAAATAAATAAATTTGCATTAAGTATCAACAAACTAGTCTTACTAAAAACAAAATGATATAGCACACATCATGCACAAAACCATCCTCTTTTAGGTTACTTAACAAATACTTGCTTGCTATTACACCTATATACAATTCAATTGAAAAATTACAATTATAAATACCTCAATATAACACATGATTAAAGAGCTAATGATTTGTCAAGCTTGAATAAAATTCATTAGTGCAAAATAATAAGAGCACACTTCAATTAATTGAATACTAAACATACTTAGTTGGATGCTAGTTTTTTTCCTTGTTGGATACCACTAGAACCAAACATAATTGTACAAATCATGAGGGGCCAAAAATGAAGAAAATAACTTTTTCAGATCTATTACGTATTTTATATATATAAAAAGAGCACAAAACTAAAAACTAGTTGCAAGTGAAATGATACTATATATGTGTATTATGTAAACTAACACATATGCTACAATAATATTATACGATCTAATACGTAGAATACATCATTCTATGTAGCTTCGCTCAACTAGCAAAGATTGAGGGACTTGTATCTTAGGTCACAACTTCAAGCCTATGCCATGAAGTGTAGATTGAGGGACTTGTATCTTGGTCACAACTTCGAGCCCTATGTCATACGAACTACACTTAAGTATCTAAAAAAATGAAAAGCTACAAAAAAAGAAATAAAAACATCAATTTCCAATACACAAATATGTATGCAATAAGAACACACAAAAAAAAAATGAAGCATTCATTTTCCAAAGGTGAGCTAAAATTAAGAAAAATAATATGTCAAAATACACAATTTTTCTTTCCTTCTCTTCCCCCCAAAAAAATAAAGTACAAAAGATCCAAATGTTTCTTTCCATCTTCTGCTCACTTCATCTTCAACTATCCCAAAATAATTCCCAAAAATCAATCTTGGCTTTACACAGACACTATCTTTGTTTCCTTAACTCACACTTATCATCACCACATTTCATTCTGAATCACTTTCCATGCTTCCCATAGCTTTCAATCCTCGCGGTTTCTGAAAATAACATCATACCACTGTTATAATAATAGAATACACCCTCGTCAAGAACTATCATGTGCCTGTTGGATCCTCCAAAAGTAGAGTAATGCATTTTTGGAGGATCTGACACGGGTGCGTGTTGGATCCTCCAATAGTAAAGTAGTGCATTTTTGGAGTGGAGGATCTGGCACAGGTGCATGCGATCCTCCAAAAGTAAAGTAGTGCATTTTTGAAGGATCTAACACGGGTGCGTGTAATAAGAGGAGAGGAGGTGTATTACCTTCTTAGAGGTCTTCTTCTCTCTCACTTCATACCTTTCTTGGCACAAATCTTGCAACCATGTACCTGGTTGCACCAACTGCACACAACAAGATAAAGAGACTTGTTTAACTTGGAAAGAATCAAGAAATATTTAAATGACAAAGTTTCCAATTCTTGGATAACACATGACTTACAAGAATGGTTCTTTGTGTCAACTTAGCCCTTTTCTTAGGCCTTTGAGGAAGTTTGCAACCTTTCATGGCCATAAAATCCTCTTCTTTTTCTTTACTTGACAATGTGATGAGCAATTTTGGCCAAACCATCTTTTTCTTTTCCTCCCTTGGTTCCATCAACAGCTTGCTACTATCGTCCACGCCTACCGACCCTCTCGTCGTATAATACCGATCCTCCTTCTCGGGAGATGACACTGATGTTTTACGGTGCTCATTTGCGTTAGATCTATTCACACCCAAATCCCTGCCAAAACAAGAACCACCAAATTGTAGTACTACAATCTTTTAATTTTCGGGTTGACTTGAAATCTTCACAAAACAACACTATTGTGCTCAAAGGTAAAACACTACAACAGGAAATACCTCTAGTCCCTTACAAAAACTACGAAAATCAGCAAATCAACGACTGAAATTCAAAGTAACAGTTTCACCAGAAACAATCCGATTCATTCTCTAGTATAATTACCAGCTCCAAAACAACCTATGCTTCAATATAACTTCACATCTAATGTGTTTACAAACCAATCCCAAAGTTGAAAACTTTGAAACTTCCTTTCCTTCTAATGTACAAGACATCAAATCGCGTAATTCAGGACAGATACTGTTCAATTTGATATACAATAAATTTATTAACACCTCTATGCAATCAAAGAATGATTCTTTCCATCAAAATCTGGACATATTCAAGAAATCTCAACCAAACAACATCTAAAGAAACCAAAAGTAGTCATAATTTGACATAAAAATCAAATCTTTAACACAAATGAGGGATTTCCCCCCTCAATTTTCACTCTTAAGTTTTCTTAACAATAAAAAATATGATTATTTTTTTTGGTTACCTGTTAAGCCTGTGAGGAGAAGACATAGGAAGAGGAAGATGACCCGATTCCTTGTTATTATCAACAACTCTAGATGTAATTTTCTTCTTCACCACAAGACTTCTTCCTCCATCAGATTTCCCATTTGAAGTTGAATCTTTCACCTTAAAACACCTAAGTCTTTTTCTGTTTCCCCACTGTAATTTATCCATATCTGCAACAACCCCACAAAATCAAATTGACATATCAACCACAAATTGAAGAAAAAGACTAGATTTTGAAACAGTAAAAACAAGAAAACAAAGACTGACCTCAAGATCTATGGTTTAGATACTCCAAATCAGATTTGACTCTGTAACAACATAACCAAAATCTCAAGTAAGAAGTGGAAAAAACACATAAAGATTGAAATAAACAAACAAAAGATAGGAACTTTACAAAGAAACAATCTTCTTCTTCTTCTTGAATATCCACAGTAACTCTAAAAAATATGAGATTTTTATTCAAGAATTCAATGATTTTTTCCTAACAAAATTCCAATATGTATCCAAAGATCATCTCTTTTTCCATTAAAATGAAATGGGGTTCTTGAATTTTCCTCAAAAAACAGGTGCACTTTGTCTTCTTTACAGTAGATAATCTTTCTGTCTTTTTGCTACTCTCTAACCCCCTTTTCTTTCCCCTCCCACAGTTTTCTGGTTTTAAGTAATTTTTCAACTTTTTTTTTCCCTTTTTTAAGGGGATGGGGTGGGGGTAGGTGGGGGTGGTGGTTTATTTAAGTAGATTTAAAGTGAGGCAAATCTTGGCCATTGGATATTGAATGGACGGCTAGATGTGTTTCACTCCCTCTAAGTGATGGATGAAGACTTTTGGGAGTTTGTGGAGAAAAATTACTCAAAGTTGAGCCCAAATGAATCATCAAAATGAGTTGGGCCTAAATGTTTTGTTGAGTTTGGGCTTGGAATTTGGGCTTGTTATTGGGCTAGGGTTAGGTTAAGAGAAGAGAATTTGGGCTTAGGGTTTCAAACTTAGCTCAAGTCTTAAGTTGTCATTTTGAGCCTCATGGAGTTTTGAATTTGTAATGTTTTGATTTCTTGATGATGATTAGTTGAATGCTAAAATATCTCTAAGTCTATAGATAAAAAGTTGTGAGTTCAATTCTTACTGTTGATGTAGATATTGCTTAATGACCTCCGGTGAAACGTTCGGTGAAACGTCTAGGGGTGCAACGAAACTATGGAACTAGTTAGTAGATGTTGAGACGATCGTTTGCTTACTTCTTTCTTGGAATTGATTTTCTCTCAATAGGTCGTCTATCATCATTAAGTATCTCTCTTATCATTTATAAAATGATTCGACCATGATCCCATGCAAAGTTCTTTTGCCCAACCCATGATCAAAATTACAAAGTCTTTTTCACCAGACGATGACTCTCTAATAATATTAGTTCACTAATATGAATATAATTTTGTTAGTTTCTCAATTAATTCATCATGTGTATCTAATAATTGATATATGAGTTGGGAACTTTCAAGGAAATTGTTTCATACAACTCCATGTTCATCTTATATATATATATATATATATATATATATATATATAAATACCTTGGAGAGAATCAACAAGAAGAACCCATCTCTCACACACTCTTGATGACCCCCACCAAAAGGTGAAACAAAGAAAAAAAAAATAGTAGAAGACATGTAATAAATAATAATAGCAATATGGGGACCCTTTGATACACATGCATGTCCTTGTAGTATTCATTATTTCATTTGGTTGTTTCTCAAACTTTTTAAAGGTATATATTATTTTGCTAGTCATTTAAAATTATATGGAATATATTTTTCATATATCATCTAGGCTTATTATAAAAAGTTGATGTTTTGTTGGTTTTTGAAAGAAAAAAAAAGTGGCAGACCAACATTATATTGATTTCGATGGATGGTCATGAAACAAACACTATATCACTTCTAAAATATCATTATAATTAGGTTCAGCAATTTTTTGCACAGATATTTTGATTGAATACAATCAAAGCGACTCAATGCCTTTAATGAGGCATTTGCCTTAGGCTTCAAAATTTGAAGGCCCAATTTTATTTTAAGTAATAATAAAATTATTATAATCCCTTTTAAACAAAATAATATACTATGTCTTATTTTTTTAGTTCATTTTGAAACATTAAAAAGTGTTTCTGTCTTTTTTGTCAATTTTTAAATTTAACTTCCACATAATATGTTTTACACCACAAGATTAAAAGATGTTTTGGATATATATATCTTTAGCTTATGACCATAGAAAATATAAAGTTTTTTTATTAAAAAGAAAGAAATAACTTTGCATCTCAAAAATAAAAAAATAATTAAAAATTAATCTCCGAATGGTTTTTGGCTTTAGGCCACTAATTAGCTTGAACTGCCACTGAATACAATTAATGAGAAAGTAAGACAACATGTTCAATGGCTATTGTCATTATTTGAGTCGGAATATGTTTTTCACAATGTGTTTTTCGAATGAGTTGGTTCAGTGGAAATACGATTGAAAAAACATATTTTATAACACAAATTTTTTATTGATTCACAATGAAACATTTGAGGAAAATTATTATAAGGATTTAACAAGAATCACTTAAAATGGAGATTTTTTTATCAAGCCCTAATATTGTTTAGTGTAATATATTCTCACTAATATATGGTATAGAATTAGGGTTTCTATAACAAAATGAATATATCTAGTTACACTAATTCATTTGTATAAAATATTTTGAATATGTAAAGTTGTCTAGTCTAGATTATACATAACATGCACATAATTCTTAACTTGATAATGATTGAGTTTAATTTAGAGATAGATATTGAGTTTTAAAAATAATACAAGTAAGATTTAATTAGCTAGAGAGTCATTATCCTAATTAATTAAACGAACATTTTTTTATTGACTAGTAGATATAAAAATCAACTTGAGAATATCAACTTGAGAATAGAAATTAAATTTGGAGTGTTTGGTACAAACTTGACTTGCAATTAAACACAACTATTGGTCCCTCGTTAGGTAAACTAATCATGCATGCATGGAACAAAAATTAAAATTTCTATATATATATATATATATGTTAAAACTTTTAAGGATTGATAAAAAAATATTATTTTTAGTATATATTTTGATAACATTGCTTTGATTTTAGTTAAAATTTTAATAGGAGATTTCGAAAAATCTACGATAGTAATGTTTGCATTATATTTCTCAACGGTCAATATGTAGTTAATCTTGGAAGAATAATCAAACGTTATAATTGAGCTAACCTTAATTTGTAAAATTGACAAAAGGTGGAGAAGTCTTTATTGTTGAAACTTTAATTTGAAAGGGAAGAAAAGCAAAAGACTAAATTTATTTTATTTTTAAAAGGAAGAAAACAAAAGATTAATCTTTAAAGAAAGTTTTTTTTTTAAATACTACTAAGGATGACTGTTAATTAATTTGATATCGTTCATAATTTGACATGCATGATTGTAATTATATTATGTTTAAACACGTAAAAAGAACATTATCATATGCAATTATCTTACCTTTGCTCATGAACATTATCATTCAAAATTTGAAATGATTTTACCACAAATTAATAGGTTAAGATGTACATTAGGTAATTTTTTTTTACCTAAAATCACCACAAAAAATAATAATCTAAAACATGATATATATATATATATATATTTAGAGTTGAATTCAAGAATTGTTGTTACAAGTTACTCTTTATTTTTTCTCCATTATCCTCTTTACTTCGGAAATAAACTTTACTTTATGGGATAAAACACTCTATCAAAGTAGAGAAGTGATTTCATTTTCAGGACTTAATTAGAAATATGATCTCTACCACGATCTTCGGTATATATATAATGTTACAAGTGACTAATCATGGACTCTATATATTCACACAATATATAGATCATAGATGTATAAATTGGCATATAAAACAAATATCAAGAAATATGAGTATATAATTCATGTGTAGAGTGGGAACCCTTCTTTTTGAAAAAAATTGGAGCATAAATTGCAACTTTAGTGTCATTTCCTAACTACCCTTTTGTTTGAAAAAAACAATCAAAAGAATTTTTTTCTAAACTTATAAGTAAAACTGCACAAATTAAAGGGGTTTGCTTTAAGATATAAAAAAAAAAAAGTAAAGGCAGAAGAAGGAAATTTTATGATAAAAAATATATATTAATTAAGCAATGAGCTCTTGTTTTTTTGTGATTTTGTTTGATAGTGTTTGTATTTATAAGAGTAATAAAATAAATTAGAACTTGAATGACTATATATGAATCAAATATTCCTCTGTTTCTTTTACTTGCCACTTATTTCTAAAATAAATTTTCATTTTTATTTGTTATATTTGACTGATCAAGAAAAACAATTATTTTTTCATGTTTTATCCTCAGTGTTAAAAACTTATTCTTCAAATCGTTTTTCCAAGACCTAATACTAAACATCATTTAATAGAAATAGTTTGATAAAATACTTGTATTAATAATTATTTTTTTAATGGATATACCAAGTCAAACTGTGATAAGTAAAAATGAACGGAGCGAGTATAAATTGAGACCAATATGATTAGACGAATAGTCTTTTAAAACCCCTAAAATTATGGCGATAATTAATCTGGAATTATGTGAAAATGGAGATCCCTATTTATATTGATTTAGCATATTAGTGTAAATCATTCAAAAAATAGTTGTTGAATATATAATTAAATATTGAATAGTTTTAATGAGATTTTTAGTTTCATCATTATTTTTGGTAGATTAAAAGTTTCTTTGACTTATGGATGTATTAATTATTTTGATGCGACTCTTAATTTTCTTGTCAAATTTAATGGAGTACCATTTCTATATTTACATTACACTAATTAAAGTGCATAATGTATTATGTGGTGTTACAGCCTAACTAATTGAGTGATGAAACATAATGACTTTTCTATGGTTACCAACCATTCTAACGATACAGTTGTAAATATTTTTTCATTCTTTATAAAAAATAATAAAATTTGAGCTCTACTTGATAGTTAATATAAAGTTATCTTTGTTAGAAAATATTTTATCCATCAATATGACTATGAAAGATCAACGTTATATTAGGAATTCAAAATTTAATCAAACCCTAATATAAATATCGAATTCTGAATAGACATAAAAGACCTTTCTATTGATAATATATACCTTTCCTAATAATAACAATAGTAATATTTTTGGTTAATATTCAAAGCATTCAACATCTAGAAAACGACCAAGTAACAATAGATCAATTAAATTATAAGTTTTCTTAATTTTTTTTCATTTTGAAACTTTTTACATTTTATTATATTTGAATTTATTGTTCAAATTCCTATTTTTTAAAATTTCAACTTTTTTATTTTTCTAATATTTATGTGGCATGCGCATGTACTGTTCACACACTCTTTTATCATATATAATATATTCAAAAAATAAATAATTACAATTAACAAAACGTCAAAAAAATACCAACTCATACCTACTTTTTATTTGCCTATTTATACTACCTTTCACAAAGTGAACGTCAAATATTACGATGGAACGATTAATACTCATTTATCTTTAATTACGATTTTAATGAGTCGTATTTTTAATAGGGAGTGTTTTACTTTCAAATCGGACCTCAAAACAAAATTAATGATAGAAAATACATAAATAAATTCTAAAAAATAAAATAAAAAATAAAAAGTGTTGTTAATAAGACAGCTTTGAGGTGGTGACCCACTAGTATTTTTTTTTAAAAAAATTCTTAGATTATATTTTTATTTTTTATTTAAATAAAGGCTGTACTTTATAAATCGCTGTTTGTACACTCTGTCAAATTTTGGGCAGCGGGCAGCCTATTCTTTATTTGCTGTCACAGTTTACTTCTTTCGTTTCATATTACTCGGATCATATTGATTTGGTATACTTTTTAATTTTTTTAATTAAATGTATATCCTGTTAAATTAATCTTATTATTGATATTTTGAAATTTTAAATTTGACATTACATGCATTATATATACTTCTTTCGTTTTATATTATTTGGATCGTTTTGACTTGGTATACTTTTTAATTTTTTTAATTAAATATACATTTTGTTAAGCTAATCTTATTGTTGATATTTTGAAATTTTAAATTTGACATTATTTTGTAGTACTAAAAACTATTCATGATTATATCCTTTGACAATCGATACACTGATTTGCCCTAGACATATTTGATTGTGAAGTCATAAAAATATTTATAATCTTTAATATATGCCTAAGCAAATGGTCAAATCGTTGAGCAATATATTGTTACATAATATATTTGGTCAATTAGGACGTAGGAAATAATAATTGTATCCATAATACATAAATATATTCTTTAGTCTAAATTTAATTGATATCTATGTTATCTAATTATTGATGTCAATAAGTAGGTACTTAAACTTGTATATAAACTTGAACAAGTAGATACACATATGACATAATACACATACAACACTACGTAAAATGTCGTGTAGGGAATGATTTGTCACATAAAATGTCACATAAAACTCTATTCAAATTTAAATGTCTAATTATGCACCTCCAAAAATTGAGGGCATAGATATCAGATGAGACCAAATTAAAGGAAATATTTTGGAGTTTGTATTATGCTGTAATTTTACATGTATAATATATTTATAACAATGTCTTTTAATTTTATTTCAACAAGCATTTATGTTTTCAACTTTGAGTATGTGCTGATCGATACGTCCTTTATGGTATCCTACAAGACATTTGCGGTCATATATGACGTTATAACTTATTATGCCATAACCCACAAATAACGTATATATTTATTCAATTGTATACAAATTTAAGCACCTACTTATATATATTCAAAATTGAAAGACACAAATATCATTAAATTAAAAGACATGTTTATATATTATGAAATTTCATTTTATTTTTTATTTATGGTGTAGTGACATATATGTGATATATTTTCAAACGGGCAGCTCAATTGCCCGTAATTATTCTTCACTTTCACACAAACACCACACACTACTCAGCTATATATAAATCCCCAATTTACCCACAAATCTCCCAAAATCTCCATTTCTTCCGTCATTACAATTTCTCTACAAATTTCAGTCACATTTTCCCCAAAATTGAAAAAAAAATGGAGGCTATTAACATGAAGATCTTCGTTGTTGCAGTCATGATGATGACGATAATGGCTATCTCCGCCGTAAAAGGCGTCGCCGCCGCTGATGCTCCGGCACCGGCACCGGCTTCCGACGCTACCGTCTTCGTCCCCGCCGTTTTATCTTCATTTGTTGCTCTTGCTTTTGCTCTTCTCTTCTAAGCTACTATTATGTTTTCTTTATTCATGAGGGTATTTTCGTCATTTTTTTTTAATTTGTGGGAGTTGATTTTTTTGTTTTGTTTTTTTGTTTGGGTGATTTTATGATTTGTATTTTGTTAGTTTTATGTATTTTTTTTTGTGTAATATAATTGGAATATTTAGTGAGCTTTTAGGTTATTATTATTATTTATTATTAATAATAATTAAGAGATATTGTCATCTTGAATTCTAGTGTTCTCATTTCCTTAATTATTTTTATTTGAAAAATTACATTACATTTGGCTTAGTTCATTTTAATATATGTTGGAAAATAGTTAGTTATTAATTATATATATCGACTTTTATACTATCAGATTATCTTAATTTGTTGTAGAATACTAGAATTCCACGCAACGAAGTTATCTATAGATTTTAAATGACCAAATAGTGGTAAAATTATTTAATTTTAATCTTAGAATTGTATAATGATTTTCCCCTAGTATTATTCATGAGCTAAATTTGAAACTATTTTTTGAAGTTTAATATTTATTTATTACTACTTCCTTAAATGTGTACCAAATTGCAAAAATCTCAAGAAAGCAAGGGAACACTATAACCAATTCAAAATAAACATTGAGATAAAAAAATAATTGAGGAAAAAGAACCTTTATAAGCATAATATTTGGACCAAATGTACTTTTTAAACCTCTTTTGTTATGTTATTCTTTCTAGAAAGAATTCAAAGCTTATAAAAAGAACATGTTGAGATTGATTCCACTAGCAACTTGCAATGGAATGTACAACAGGCATTTTAATTTTATTCTAAGAAATGTGAATTTCAAGTCTCCAAAACATAAATTGCCTTCAAAGAATTAAATCTAGAGATAAAGAGTGCAACGCATAATATATGAATCAAATTCTATATTATAAATTTAGATTCTAATAAAGACAAAAAATTGATATTATAACATTAAAAAGCGAAACTCCCAAAACATAAATTTGTAGTTTTAAAAACTCAAATTGTTATTTGTTGTAGATCTACTGAATTGGATGCTTGAATCTTTTTCATCGCAAATAATGGGATAACGAGTCTTCCTACATGACCGAACACCTAATTCTAAACAAAGTTACGGAATTTACTGCCACATCCTTTTTCGATAGATTTGAAGTACTTCATATGATATTGAGCACATTTTCCGTCTCTTCCCAAGAAAGGAAATTGAATAGATGGCACAAATTTAGATTTTCTTTATTGAGTAGTGGCGTTTTACCCGCCTTTTACTCTACTTGCTTCTAACTTCCTATGAGCCCTTACTTTTGAGAGAAATAATTCTCTTGAAATCAATTGATGGTGACTCTTAGAATTATACATGTGAACTAACAAGTTGTGATCTTATTGGAAGTTCAATGAAAGGTCACCAAATTATGAAAACTATAGACAACTCATTTCATAAATCTATAGCTACCAAAATTGGTTACTTGGTGCTCTCAATATATTTATATTTATTTATGTCTTGTTCATATATGAGTAGGTGGTTTTACCAAAATCTCATAAATAAAGTTTAAGGTATATGTATTAATTATCATTCCTATTTTCTTTGAAACAAATTAATGAGAGGTCTCTCTTCAATTAGTTACTAGATTTGTTTGTTTATTTTTTCTGGGTTTTTTTTTATTCGGTGTTCAATGTCTGTATTGGAGTCCACTTAGAGTCTCATTTGCGGGGAAGGTTTTCATACCAAAGATTTTTTCATATCCAGGACTCGAATCCGAGACCTCTAGTTAAGGGAGGAACAATATCATCCGCTGCATAACATCCTTTGATGCTTTTCTGATTTCTTTTCAATGTATGTTAATTGAGTGTTTTTTGAATATTGTCTATATTTACCAAATAAATCCACTAAACACCATTATTAAACAAATCCTCAAGAAAAGATAAAAATTTCAACTTAACATCTTGATTAAATATGTGATTATTGTTAAACCTAGAACCCCACTAATTAAAACCACCACATGGCTACAAAAGAGAAGATACTCCTCTTAATCAATATGCTAACATCTTTATTAAAAATATGATTATTGTTAAGTAAAAGACAAGTTTTAGTTTAACACACAAAAAAAAGGACACCTGGAAATACACTAGCAACAAAAGATGATGTCTATGCATTCAAGGGTGTGGTTGGTTGAAAATCATATGATCTCAAGTTTAAATTTCAACGAATTTTTTTTTTAGGACTTTTCTTTGTGTTTGTCCAAGTGATTTAGTGCATAAACCAATACCTATCTAATGGGAGGTAACATGTACCACAAACAATGAATTTACAATATGTTCAAGCAGACTCAAACACCATAATTATGAAAAGAAAACATGTTCTCTATATTGTATTTCATTTGGTGCACATGGGAGTAGATAATGAAAGAGAAGGCCTAGACATATGCCTTTTACTGGGCAGAGTCAGGTAGGACCGAGAAGTTCATCTAAACCTTCTTCAGAGAAAATTATATTGTTGATAAAATTATTTTTTATATATATACATTAGATATTGAATCCCCTTTAGCTTTTTCATGTGTTCATTTCCTACATATTTTGAAACCCTTTAAGTGAAAATCCTGACTCAACTTCTGCTTTTCACTTAAATATATGATTAATCCATCCTTCAATAATTCTTCTTCATCATCATCATCAACATGATAATACGTACTTATTCAT
>JAJOOF010019276.1:0-17669 GCA_029582545.1 Solanum lignicaule
GGTTTGATGAGGGTAGGGACAAAATAAATTATTTTTTTCAAAAATAATAATAATTGTAATTTGAAGTTGGAAGAGAGTTTTAGAAAATGTTTTCCTTAAGTTTTTAAGGGAAGTCATTTTCCTTAAATTTGAAGAAAATGAGTTGATTTGGAAAAGGAAAAATGCATAAGTTCCCCCTCAATATATGCCCGAAATCTCAGAGACACACTTATACTATACTAAGGTCCTATTACCCCCCGAACTTATTTTATGAATAATTTTCTACCCCTTTTCAGCCTACGTGGCACTATCTTTTGAGCTCAGTGCGTGCTGACAATTTTTTCAATGATAGTGCCACGTAGGCCGAAAAGGGGTAGAAAGTTATTTATAAAATAAGTTCGGAAGGTAATAGGATCTTAGTAAAGTATAAGTGTGTCTTTGGGATTTCGGGCATAGGTTGAGGGGGAGGGGGGGCGGGGGGGTTACTTGTGCATTTTCCCATTTGAAAAACATTTAACCCAACCAAGAATGAGAAAATTGAAAAATGTTTTCCTTCATACCAAACACACCCAAATTCTTAATTTGTCTTCATCCCCCCGAGGGCAGGAAAGTTAATTGTCACGATCCAAGATTCCTCTCTTAAGAGAATATCAAAAAATAATAATTCCCATCCAAAAATTTTTTTGCATCAATTTATTTATATAGTAAATGTCATTATTAAAAAAAATATTATTTTTCATTAACATTATAATTGAAAAATGTTCTATGGCTATATATTTTGATATGTTATAAAATAACTAGCTAACAAACTAATATTAATAAACTAAAATAATAAGAAGAACAAACAAAGGGAGAGCATAATATATTCCAAACTTTTCTTGTTATCCTCTTTTAGTGAATGAAAGTAATGGCTATTTATAGCCAATTAGTAACATACAAACTAACACTTGGCCATTTGGAAGTTATCCACTTGGCCAAGTGATGACACCTCAAAAATGGGTGGCCCCACATGGCATCCATTTAGTTTTACAACACTCCCCCTTGGATGTCCATATAAAAGAAAAGTTGAAGGAACAAGAATATACATAGACAATCATAATACGCATTGATTGCTACCTCATTAAAAACCTTTCTAGGAAAATCCAGTGGGACAAAACCTAGACTAAGGAAAAAAGAGTGCAACACATATTTTACTCCCCCTGATAAAGACCACGATTCAGATCCTTAAGTCTTCGCATTCCAATCTTGTGCACCATCTTCTTAAGAGTTGAGGCTGGTAAAGATTTAGTGAATAAATCTGCTGGATTATCACTTGAATGAATTTGTTGTATATCAATATCACCGTTCTTCTGTAGATCATGTGTGAAAAAATAATTTTGATGAAATATGTTTTGTTCCATCTCCTTTTATGAAGCCTCCTCTTAGTTGAGCTATGCATGCATCATTGTCTTCAAAGAGCACTGTGGGTACCTTGACACACACTTCAAACCACATCTTTCTTTGACGAAATGTATCACTGATCTCAACCATACACATTCTCTACTTGCTTCAAGAATATCTATTATCTCAGCATGATTTGAAGAAGTAGCGACAATGGACTACTTCGTAGATCGCCATGATATAGCAGTATCTCTGTATGTGAACAGGTAGCCTGTTTGAGATCGAGCTTTATGTGAGTCAGATAAATAACCTGCATCTGCATGACCAACAAGATCTGCACTATCTTTGTTAGTATAGAATAGACCCAAATTACTGGTCCCTTTTAGATATCGCAATTATGTTTAACTCTATTCCAATGTCTTCGTGTAGGGGAAAAGCTATATCTTGCTAACAAATTAACAGAAAATACTATGTCAGGTCTCGTAGCATTAGCAAGATACATAAGTGCACCAATTGCACTAAGATAAGGTACTTCAGGACCAAGAGGTTCCTCATTCTCTTCTTGAGGTCGGAATGGATCTTTACTCACTTCAAGTGACCGAACAACCATTGGAGTACTTAATAGATGTGCGTTGTCCATGTAAAATCGTTTCAAGATTTTCTCAGTATAGGTAGATTGATGGATGAAGACCCCGTCTGCTAAATGTTTAATTTGTAGACCAAGACAAAGTTTTGTTTTTCCAAGGTCTTTCATCTCAAATTCTTTCTTTAGATATTCAATTGCTTTTTGAACCTCTTCTGGGGTTCCAATGAGGTTTATGTCATCAACATAAACAGCAAGGATAACAAACCCTGATATTGTTTTCTTAATAAAAATACAAGGACAAATTGTATCGTTTATATAATCTTCTTTTATCAAGTACTCACTGAGGCGATTAACCACATGCGCCCTGATTGTTTTAAGCCGTATAATGACTTTTGTAATCTGATTGAACACATTTCTCGAGGTTTTGAACTATATGCTTCATGAGAGAATCCTTGTGCAACAAAGCGTGCCTTGTATCTTACAATTTCATTTCTCTCATTTCTTTTTCGCACAAAAATCCATTTATAGACAACATATTTTACATCGTTTGGGGTTTGGACTACAGGTCCAAAAACCTCACGTTTAGCAAGTGAGTTCAATTCTGATTGAATTTCCTCTTGCCATTTTGGCCAATCACATCTACGTCGACATTCTTCGACAGATAAGGGTTCAAGTTCCTCACTGTCTTGCATAATGTTAAGTGCAACATTATATGCGAAAACATTATCAACTATGGTTTTTGATCGATCTAAACTTATCCCATCATCCGTAGAACTTATTGAAAGTTCTTCAATCACTTGAGTCTCGGGTTCACTGATTTTTTCAAGAATATCAGGATTAATCAGATCTTGAATTTCTTGGTGGGATTCTTTTGTAGTGTCATTTTTCGTATTTCTTTTTCTAGGATTTTTATCCTTTGAACCCAATGGCCTGCCACGCTTCAAGCGTGTTTGTAATTCAGAAGCTATGACACTTGTAGATGGTCCTTTTGGGACGTCAATCCGGATAGGCACATTTACTGCAGGAGTATGTGACTTTGTTATCCTTTTCAATGCAGTAAATGCGTCTGGCATTTGATTTGCTATGTTTTGCAAATGTATGATCTTCTGGACCTCCTGTTCACACATAGGGGAACGTGGATCAAAATGAGATAATGATGAAACTTTCCATGCAATTTCACTTTTAAGTTCCTATTTCTCTCCCCCTAATTGCGGAAAATTTGTTTCATCAAATCGATAATCTGCAAATCTTGTAGTAAATAAATCTCCCGTCAATGGCTTAAGGTAGCAAATTATGGAGGGTGAATCAATCCCAACATATATGCCTAACCTTCTTTGGGGGCCCATCTTAGTGTGCTGAGGTGGTGCTACTGGCACATATACAATACATCCAAAAATTCGTAAATGAGCAATATTTGGTTCATGACCAAATACTAATTGTGACGGAGAGTATTTATTATAACTAGTTGGTCTAAGATGAACAAGTGTTGTTGCATGTAAGATAGCATGACCCCATACGGTAATGGACAATTTCGTTTTCATAAGTAATGATCTTGCTATCAATTGTAAGCGCTTAATAAATGACTCAGCGAGGCCATTTTGAGTATGAACATGAGCTACATGATGTTCAACTTTTATCCCTATTGATAAGCAATAATCATTAAAAGCTTGGGATGTGAATTCTCTAGTATTATCAAGGTGAATTGCCTTAATGGGATAATCTGGAAATTGCACCCTTAATGTTATTATTTGTGCCAATAATTTTGCAAACGCCAGGTTGCGAGATGATAAGAGGCACACATGAGACCATCTTAAAGATGCATCTATTAGGACCATAAAATATCTAAACAACCCACTAGATGGGTGAATAGGTCCATAGATATCCCCATGTATACGCTCTAAAAATTGAGGGGATTCAATATTAACCTTCATTGGTGATGGCCTAGTAATCAATTTGCCCTGACAACAAGCTGCACATGGTAATTCATCACTCGTAAGAATCTTCAGGTTCTTTAATGGATGTCCATTTGAGTTTTCAATGATTCGTCTCATCATTATTGATCCTGGATGACCTATTCGGTCATGCCAAATCACAAAAGTTTTTAAGTCAGTAAACTTCTGGTGTACGATAGAATGTGCTTCAATTGTACTTATTTTTGCATAATATAAGCCATAAGATAAAGTTGATGATTTCTCCAACACATATTTCTGGTCTGAGACAATCTTGGTAATACCAAGGTATTTAACATTAATTTCATTTATTGTCTCAACATGATATCCATTTCGGCGAATATCTTTAAAGCTTAACAGGCTTCTTGGGGATTTAGAAGAGAACAATACATCTTCTGTAACACGTTTTGTCCCCTTAGGCAGAAATATAGTAGCTCTTCCGGAGCCTTCTATTAAGTTTGAATTACCAGAAATTGTAGTAACATTTGCTTTTCTTCTAAGCAAGTAAGAGAAGTATTTCTCATCTTTGAATATGGCGTGCGTTGTTCCACTATCAATTACACAAATACCTTCATGATTGATCATTGATCCAAACGAAGTTTGGGGCATATCCATATTTTCTTCAAAAACAGCTATAAACAAAGTAAAATATTATTATTAAACATGGATATTATACAAACATTATTTATTTACAGAGATTAGAAAAGCATAAAACACCAACTAATACAAACAAATAGAAAAGGAAATTATCTAGATTATTGTGGGCTCGTCACTGATCGTTTTTCCTTCAGGGAATACAAAGAAATCAGCTACATCCAGATGCATAGACTCAACATTATCTTCAGAGATGAAGTTTGCTTATGCATTATTATTCATCTTATGTATGGGCTCAACATTATCTTCAGAGATAAAGTTTGCTTTTGGATTATTATCACCCTTTTACAAGGATGCTTGATAGAGCTGAACTAGACGCTTAGATGATCGACAAGTACGCGACCAGTGCCCCATACCTCCACATCTATGATAGACACTTTCTGAATTTTTCTTTTGTATCACTTCTTGTCTTTCCCCCTTCCTCTTATACTGCTGGTCATTTTTTGGTGCAAGACGACCATCATGATTATAATTTATTTTACGACCACGACCATAACCGGAGCCACGACCTCTTTCTCGTTGGTGATAATTTGCCTGATTCACTTCAAGGAGTGACATAGAACCAACGGGCTAACTTTCATGATTTTTTATCAATAAGTCGTTATGTCGTTCAGCAATAAGCAGATGTGAAAGTAATTCAGAATATTTTTTAAAACTCATTTCTCATATTGCTGTTGCAGGAGCATACTCGAGGTAGGAAATATGGAGTCTGTTTTTTCAAGCTTATCATGTTCAGTGACCTCTTCTCCGCATAAATTTAACTGTGATATAATTCTATACATGGAAGAATTATATTCAGTTATACTTTTAAAGTCTAGTAACCTCAGATTAAACCAATCATGACGCGCCTGTGGAAGAATGACCAACTTCAGGTGGTCATATCTGTCTTTTAAATTATTCCATAGTATAAAGGGGTTTTTAATAGTGAGGTATTGCATTTTCAACCCCTCGTCAAGATGGTGGCGCAGAAATATCATAGCTTTAGCCCGATCTTGGCTGGATGCCTGATTATTATCTTTGATGGTGTCTACCAGATCCATCGCATCCAGGTGGATTTCAGCGTCTAGTATCCATGATGAGTATCATTTTCCTCGATATATCCAAGGGAACAAATTCAAGTTTAGAAATATTAGACATTTTTTAGAAAAATAAAATTCTTACCCTTTTTACCTATTTAGAGTAGCTCAAGTTGGCAGAGTTTTGTGCTGATAACGTGTTATAAAATTACTAGCTAACAAACAAATATTAATAAACTAAAATAATAAGAAGAACAAACAAAGGGAGAGCATAATATATTCCAAACTTTTCTTATTATCCTCTTTTAGTGAATGAAAGTAATGGGTATATATAGTCAATTAGTAACATACAAACTAACACTTGGCCATTAGGAAGTTATCCACTTGGCCAAGTGATGACACCTCAAAAATGGGTGGCCCCACATGGCATCATTTTAGTATAGCAAGTGATGACACTTAAAGGGTGGCCCACATGGCATCCATTTAGTTTTACAACATGATATATATTTTGAGGGGATTAATAAGAAAGAAAAATAGTTGTATTTTCACATGATAAATTAAAAATTTCTCAGTATTTTCTATTTTTCACTATTCATTTTTTAGTGAGCTGATTCAGTGAAAATAATCAAGGATAAGTTATTTGTATTGCCATAAGTCATAACATATTTAACCAACGGTGGATGTAGCTTAAGTGAGCTGATTCATTGGAAAATGTCAAGGATAAGTTGTTTGTATTGTCATAAGTCATAATCTCTTTGTCTCATTTTATATGATGTGTTTGACTCGACACAAAATTTAAAAAAGAAAGGAAGACTTTTAAAATTTATGGTCTAACATGAATGGTAGAAATTTGTGTAACTATACTTCATTTCTTTAAGGGTAAAATAGACATGTTAAAGTTAAATTATTACTTAAATATATATATATATATATAAATATTCATTTTTTTTGGACTAACTAAAAATGAAAGTGAGTCATATAAGAAACATATTTAACCAATAATGGATGTAGCTTAGTGAGCTGGTGAAAAATGTCAAGGATAAGTTGTTTGTATTGTCACAAGTCGTAACATATTTAACCAATAGTGAATATAGCTTAGTATCGACTATAAACTCGATCAAACTCTATATATATTTCAATACAGAACATGGATATATATGTAAGAAAGTTAAAAAAATATTATATGTTGAACTCATAATTTTAAAAAGGCATAATACATGAATGTGCTTTTTAACTTGTCATCATTTCACATATATGCCCTTCAACTTTGGGTGTGTATGGGTATGCACTTAAATTTGTATATAGTTGATCAAGTAGACACATTATTCCTACATGACATTATACTCGTAGGACACCACGTAAGACACAAATTACCATGTAGGACACGTGTGTCTATTTATTCAAATTTATAACTTTAAGGGTCGTTTGGCAGAAAAATAAATAACGCATGGATTAGTAATGCAAGGATTAGTAATGCTGGGATTAGTTATGCAAGGTATTTTTTTTAATCAGGACAAGGTAGATAATTGCCGGACAATATTTTTTTTTCTATGGCCTTCTAACTAGCTAGGACAAGAACAATTTTGTTGTCATGTTTGCTATTTTCTCACTTGAATTATTAGAGGGTAAATAATTGTCATCTTAATAAATTAATCACTTAAAAAACATTAATTTTCAATTTAGAATATATAGACCATCTACTTTAAAATTGAAAAGACGGTAAACAATAGTAGAATCGAATAAATCATCTACATTTATACATAAAAATTGCAACTTGTAGTTTTAATATGTATGCAATTTATAAATTGTTCAAAATACAAATAATTAGAAATCACATATAAATCAACAAATAATATATTCAATTAGGATCATAAACGTCATGTGGTGATATATTTACCTTTTCAATTAGTAAATGTTAAACAACTCACATTTTAAATATTATATTGCTATGTATAGCATTTATTTATCAACAAACAACTCTCTCTAAATAATAAAATTTGTAAGCTAATTTATTTAAATAAATTTACTAGTACAAATATAAAATATAAAATAAATAAAAATAAAATGATTTTAGGGATATTTTTGCTTTTACATAGATAATTCCATGGTATTAAATCTAATGTATTACTAATACCACCAAATGGAAGGTATTAGTAATACATCCTATAATACCATGTAGGGTGTATAACTAATCCATGGATTAGTTATACTTAGGCCCAAAAATTCTACCAAACATAGTACTAATTAATACGATACATAATACATAGACTATTTCTCTTAATACTTCCTACCAAACGACCCTTAAGTATCTACTTATGAACATCCAGAGTTGGAAAGCATAAATATGAGTTGAGACTAAGTTAAATGACATATTTATATATTATACCTTTTAAAAGTATAATAAATTATAATTATGTTCAATGTAAAAAATTTAGGTCGAAAGTACCCATCAATGATATAGGACCACTTTTTTTTCTCCCCCACCCCCACCTACTAAGACAAGTTGTTATAAGTAATTAAATATGTTTTGCCACTTCTTTAATTTTTCACTTGTCTGGCCTTGAATATCACCAGCTCACTCCTCATATCTCCATGCCCTACCAAATCTATAAATTTATTACTCTTCGGTTTTAATTTGATTGTCTTGTTTTAACTAGGCATAATTTAAAAAAATAAAAATAAAAATATGTAAAATGTATCAAAATGTCATTTAATCTTGTGATCTTTAACATGTTTTGTGGAAAGTTGAGTTGTCAGAAAATGAAAGAGACATTTTTAAAAAATAGAACAAATAAAAATCGAATGTAGCAGCTACCTGAATAAATTAATTGAGCTTCTTAATTATCAACATACGACACCACAAATACATCAACGTGGAAGCCCAAACACCATACCAGAATATATGTTCTAATCCTTAGAGCTAGTGGGACTTATAAACTTGATGACTTATATCTACTCACAAATTGCATATTCAAATTTTGGGTCATTTTAATCTCTATGTGACAAATATTGGACAGTTGTTTAATTTGGTAATAATTTTAAAAAAGAACCTACATGAGGTAGTTGATCAACACTCTTAATGATGTGAGGTTTTTTTTTTTGAGAAAATTAAAACTGTGTGGTGAGCTTTGCTCAAAGCATACAATATGTATCACATTATAATTTTAATACCTTTAATTTTCTCGGAGCTTTGGAGGACACAAAAAAAGAGAAGTTTTTGAATTTGTCATAAATTCTTAATTGATGTGGGTGACACACAGTTAATAATATATCTCTGGATAAGCCCATGAGGTGATGGTTAAAATGGAACTTAGTCTGCTGAGAAAATTATTGGACATGCGAATAAAGTTTCATATTAGTAGTCAAGAGCGAATCCATGTGGGTTTCAAGAGGTTCACCCGAATCCCCTCGGTAAAATATAACACTATATATACAGTAAATTTTTATATTTATGTAGATATACTACTTTAGAACCCCTTCATGAACAAGAAGCAAGCTATGGTGTAGTGATAGATCTCCTTTTAAATTGACCCTTGTGTCCAAGGTATGAATCCCCATTGTGAACATTTTTTTAAATTTGTTTTAGCTTCTCTTTATTTAGAGTCCATTTGGATTGACTTTAAAAAAAAAATACTAGCTTTTAAGTCAAAAATAAAAAGTCAAAGTGAAATTACTTTTAAGTCAAAAAATAAAAAGTTGGAGGAGACCTACTTTTGATTTTTGACTTATTTTAAGTCATTTTTTACCTAGCCAAATACTTCCTAACTTATTTTAAGTTTTTTTTTTTTTTTTTTATTTGTCAAACACTTGTAGAAGTCAAAAACCGACTTAAAGTAGGTTTGACCAACTTAAAGTAGGTTTTAAGCCAATCCAAACACCCTATTAGTTTCAGGACCAATCTTGGGAAAATGATTTGAAAAATACTCCAACTTTGGCCGAAATTGCTATTACGACACCAAACTTTATTGAGGACATTTTACCCCTGCACTATTTAATAGTGTATTTTAAAGGTATATATGTGCCCATGTGGACACATACTATTTAGGGAAAATGGTCTGAAAAATACTCCAACTTTAGTCGAAATTGTTGTTACGATACCAAACTTTATGGAGGACCTTTTACCCCCTGCACTATTTAATAGTGTATTTTAAAGGTATATATGTGCCCACGTGGACACATTACTATTTAAAATGATGCAATATTTATGATGTCCACGTAGGCACATATATACCTTTAAAATACACTATTAAATAGTACAAGGGGGTAAAAGGTTCTTTCCAAAGTTTGGTATCGTAACAACAATTCCGACCAAAGCTGGAGTATTTTTTAGACCCTTTTCCCTACTATTTATAGTGATACAATATTTATGATGTCCATGTAAGCACATATATATCTTTAAAATAAACTATTAAATAGTGTAGAGGGGTAAAATGTTTTTTTCAAAGTTCGGTATCATGACAACAATTTCGGTTAAAGTTCGAATATATTTCAGACCTTTTTCTCACCAATCTTTCACGCTTTTTGTTATTTAATTTTTTAAAGAAAAATAATTTTTATTTAATTTTTTAGCTTCTCTTTATTTAGTATCAGGACCAATCTTTCACACTTTTTGTTATTTTTTTTAAAAAAAAGTAGATCTAAACCCAAAAAAATCCAAACATCAAAGAAAATCCAAACGGTTCAATAAGAACAATATAACACCATACATGATAATCTGAGTATCTTTGAGATGTTCAAACAAATAGGACAATAAATCACAGTCAATAGACTTACTTGGTTCTAAATACTCTTGACACTAAAATGTGTACTGAAATGAGTGGATACAAAACATCATATCAATGTAGATTTTTTTTATGCGAATTAAAATTTATATAGAATATCGAATGAAAATTAAATAGCAATTTTTGTTTTTATCTATTAACAAAAAATGAGTGGTAGCTGAGTTGGTTCAATTATCCCATATATCAATGATTTTTCTTAATGCTTTATCCTATCTAGTACTAGTAATTGATTGGGTGATAGAAGAGCTAGTACAATAGTATTGAGACTAATAGGGGGAAGTAAATAAAGTTATCCTTCAATTTCCAAGTTCTTCTATCTTAGACATGAATTAAGACAAATAATATACAAAGAGTAAATTTACATCAAGTGGATGTAGGTAGTCTTTGTTAGGAAAATTCCATATCTTTGATGGCAATGGTGGAACTATTCTCGGAGGCGTAATTAGAATTTAAAATTTATGAAATTAAGATTTTAATCCCTCTAATTTATTATGTTTTATTATTTCTATCCATTTTTAATTGTCATGGTTTCTTTTTTTAAAGTCAAACGATAAGTATTTTGACTAACATTTTATGATATCTTTTTTCATCATATTGATATGCAAAAAATTGCAATTTATAGTACTTTTCATATTGTTTTTGAATATCTAATTATTTTTTTTAAATATCGAATTAATGTAATTTAATTTCACTTTGAAAATTAGTCAAAATTGACTTTCAAAAAGCGCAACATACCAATTAAAAATGGACGAAGAAAATATCTTAATAATTTATATACATTTAATGAATTTTAATATAAATATAAAATTATTGAGGTCGGCAAAATCCATAACGGAATCCATAACGGAAGCACTAGGTCCGCTCCTGCCTACACTATAGTTAGTGGGCGCTCAACCATCCATTGTATTTCACACCAAACATTATCTTTTTGATAATTTGAATGGCCAATAGAAATAAGACACGTGTTATTGACATTTTGTCTATTGTTATGAAATTTTTAGTGTGAACCCTAAACAGTGAAAGTGAAATGGAACTGGAGATGGAGTCATTGAAATCATGCGGAGCATTCATGAAAAGATTCACATTAGAACCAATTGGCTCTGATTTAGACGAACTCAATGGTCTAACTTTTGCTGTGAAAGACATATTTGATTTAGAAGGACAAATTACTGGTTTTGGAAATCCAGATTGGGGAAAAACTCATTCTGCAGCAATATCTACTGCACCAACTGTACTATCTCTGTTGAAATCTGGTGCTACTTGTATCAGTAAAACTGTAATGGATGAAATGGCTTACAGCATCAATGGCGAAAATTTTCATTACGGTACACCTGTTAATCCTGTTGCACCAGATAGAGTACCTGGAGGATCTTCAAGTGGATCTGCAGTTGCTGTTGGTGCAAAAATTGTTGATTTCGCATTAGGAACGGATACTGGCGGAAGCGTTAGAGTTCCTGCCTCGTATTGTGGGATTTATGGTATTCGTCCTTCTCATGGAGTTGTTTCAATTGATGGAGTTATACCTATGGCACAAAGTTTTGATACAGTTGGATGGTTTGCTAGGGATGCTCGTATTTTAAAGCAAGTTGGAAGAGTATTGCTTCGATCTGATCACAAATCGAAAGGTCTAAGTAAATTTATAGTAGCAGAAGATTGTTTTAAGCTTCTGGATTCTAAGAGTAATCACCAATTGATTGAAATACTGGGTGATTCGGTGAGGAAGTTATATGGAAGTGATCAAATGATTAAATATGTGAGTATAGGTGATTACATTGAGGAAAATGTTCCGAGTTTGATGAAATTCATGACTATTGAAACTTGCAGTAATGATTACATTCCATCCTCATTGCGAGCTCTTTCAGCTGCAATGAGGTTGCTTCAGAAATATGAATTCAAAGAGAATCACGGAGAATGGGTTAGTGATGTGAAGCCTAGTTTAGGTCCTGGAATAGCAGAACGCATACAGGACGCGTTGAAAACTACCATAGATGAAGATATTGACGTGTGCCGAACTGTGAAAACTGAGCTTCTAGCAGCTCTTAGTGCTCTACTTGGGGATTGTGGAATACTTGCAATCCCAACTGTTCCTGGACCTCCACCAAAACTAAAAACTGAGACGACTACGTTGGAAGGATTTCGTGCTAAAGCTTTTAGTCTTTTGTCAATTGCTGGAGTATCTGGATTTTGCCAGGTTAGTATACCTCTAGGTATACAAGATAATCTTCCTATATCAGTTTCTTTACTGGCAAATCATGGTTCAGATTGGTTCCTGCTAAATGTTGTTGAGGCTATTCACAATGTTCTTAACTTGTAAGAAACATAATAAGTTGAAGAAAAAAAAAAACAGAAACCATATATATGATGAATAATTTGCTTATATATAATTGTTTTGTAATATGTACCAAGGTCACATTTCTTTATTTTGGCATCAACATCTTTATTTATAAGCTTGAAAGCATCATTTGATATTCTTCACAACATACTTATAACCGAGTCTACGAGCACAATCTTGGAATTCATCAAACTTGTCCTGTGGAACTTGTATGCCAACTAAAACATTTGCACCAATATGTCCCTTTTCAAAGTAAATATGAAAAGTAGATCAAATTACTCAAAAGTAATAGTAGAAAGACTAGATAATTGTACTAGAATGGAACTTAAAGGTTCTAAATGGTACCTGTGCACGATAATGGATCAAACTTATATTCCAACGCGGGCTGAAAGCATCTATAGTCTTTGACAAAGCACCAGCCTTCTCGGGGAAAGTGAATTGACAAAGAAGCTCATTGTGAAGATTTGATCTACCGCCTGTCTGCACAATTGATAGCAAGTGGGAAAAAAGACAGAAATCAAAACATATGAGCCATCGATACCTAATGAAAACTCCATATTTTACAAAAATCACGGTTCTTTGCTAATGTACTCAATACAGTTAGGAATGAGATTGACTGATTGATATTCTTTCTACTAATTGAGAATCCCAATTCTGAAATTTGTTGATATAAATATTTCCGCGATTCAAAAAATAACAATACAAGTAACAAGGATTTGATGAAATTCAGGATGTTACCAAATGTCTCGAGTGATCTTTGACCAAGTCATTATCTGTAAGTTTTACAGTGTGCAGTTTTGCTCATCTCATCTTCTCTATTAGAGCTTCAAGTTCCGATTTCGTTTGATGAGCAACCCTGCAGATCAAAACAGATATATTCTTGTGAAAAGAAGTGAAGTCTATTAAAATGAGCCAACGTCTCGTTAAAATATCAAGAACTTTGCATGTAAAGCACTAGAGCCTTTTCATCTCTAGAATCATATCTGTACTTGAATTCAATAAACTTCATCGTTGGTCCAATCTATGATCCAAGTTGACTTTTCACATTTGTCAGAGACACGGGTTGATATCTTAGATCACTCAACTAATAGTTATTATGTCTCAAAAAGTCACCTTTCTTCTTGATTCTAATTTTCTTCAACAAAGAACGTGACTTTCTGAGATAATAACTATTAGTTGAGTGACCATCTACAGAGATTTAGTGATCAAAATAGCAAATTGAGTGCTCTATCTGACCTGTTTACAAAACCGTTTGAAGCTTCGGGCTCTTCTGGCATACAAGTAGCTAGCACAGCTTCGCGATTTCTACCAGCATCTGCAAGTTGGCTAATCAATCTTAGTCTGTCAAAGTTTATATTGGCTCCACTTGTTATTGCTACTACATTTTCATCCTTGAGGCCATAGTACTTGCAGTATGCTTCAGCTCCTGCAAGTGCAAGTGCACCTGCAGGCTCTAATATGCTCCTTTTTTCTTCAAACATGTCCTATTAAAAAGAAATAGCAAGCTTTTGTCATGTCTAATAAACTAAAATTCAGAT
The DNA here is from genome assembly GCA_029582545.1 of Solanum lignicaule. Taxonomy (NCBI): domain Eukaryota; kingdom Viridiplantae; phylum Streptophyta; class Magnoliopsida; order Solanales; family Solanaceae; genus Solanum; species Solanum lignicaule. The sequence continues at coordinate 14,216 of JAJOOF010019276.1, forward strand.
AAGAAACCAGTTATCTATTACTTCTAGATTATTTTGATGATAGATAATGGTAAAAGACACATCTGAAGGCTGAAGTATTACTTTTTTGCGAGCACCATTTATGAACTATCAAGTGTTTGCATTTCCTACCAAATTATCAGTTTATCACCCACTATTTGTCAAAACACACCTCAAGACTGAGTAGACCAAGTATTTGAATACAATCGTCAAAAGGTGAGTGACAACTTAACTTGCCCATAGAATTCCATCCACGTGACAACTAACCCATTAATTTTGAGGCATGTTTTGATAAATAGTTGGTGATAACTGAGTTAGTAAACACAAACACCTGACAGTTCAGGTATGAAACTCGCATTAAAGAGAGATATTAACAAAAATTCCAATGGTCATTCTAGTTGATAGAGCATAAACTAAAGGCATTGAAAGATTTGGTTTTCAACACTACTAATGGCAAAAATCAAACCGATAAAATCATAGTTATAAACTTGTAATCCAAAAGATTGGCTGCTAACCTTTGTCGATACACATATAGCATCGCGATTAACTAGGACCACCCCGTCTATTAGTTCCTTACAGAGACGGAAAGTTTCTTCACCAACAACTTTAACAGCTACGCCATCTGCAAAATTTCCAACTTGGTCCAGTATGACTCTGTGACCATAGTGTAATGACATTGCCATTGCATTTGCATCACATGGTTCAACTCCAATAATCTTTACATCAGGGGCAACTCTTTTCATATATGCAGCAATACCAGCTATAAGTCCCCCTCCACCAACAGGTACAAATATCGCGTGAATTTTATCTTTGAGTTGATGATTAATCTCCATACCTATAGTACCTTGCCCTGCAATGACATCTGGATGATCGAAAGGAGGGATGAATGTTCGACCTTCCTCTTCAGCCCTCTTTTTGGCGTATGCTTGTGATTCATCATACACGTCTCCCATAAGAACAACATTACCACCAAACCTCTCAACTGATTTCCACTGCTCATTTGGTGATATGAAGAAGAAAAAAGCAGAGTTTAGAATAGGAAAATATAAGAGGGTAATAGATAAGGGCATATGAGTTAATGCATCCAGTATACCATGTTGGACGCGTGCGTCTACTTGTTCAATTTTATACAAGTTTAAGCGTCTACTTGTGTATATCCAAAGTTGGAGGGCATAGATGATAGTGAAGCCAACATAGAGGTCATATTTATGTATTATGCCCTTGTATTTTATCTAAGTTTGATTCATAGTACATAAGACACCAGATTCAACGCATTGACTCAAACGAAAAATTCAACAAAATTTCTTATTTCATTCTAATTCTTATTATTCTTTTTGAGATATGTCGAAAATTATTGAAATAATAATATAATATCTTAAAAAGAAAAAGCATAATACATAGTTATGCTCTTTAACTCGACCTTAACTCACATTTATGTCCTCCAACTTTGACTATGCACAACTAAACACTTAAACTTGTATAAAATTGAATAAATAAATACACACGTCCTACATTACAATTTGCGTCCTACGTGGTGTCCTATATGTATTATTCCATTTAGGACTCATGTATCTACTTGTTCAATTTTATACAAATTTAAATGTGTACTTGTGTACACTTACAATTGGAGGGCATAAATATGATCAAATGAGACCAAGTTAAAAGAGTACTAATTTTAATAGCATTCCTTTATTATATTTTAAGAGGATCCAACATGCACACTAACCTTAGAGAATCTTTTTCTTTTTTTTTCGAATTTTGTTCACATCTTAGATCTATAAATTAACTTATCTCCGTAAAGAAGCCAAATGAAACCAAAGTTTCATGTTCGTAACCCGCAGTGAACATCATTTTTAAAGAGTCCAAACAACATAAATATAAACCTCTTCTTCGAAAAATTAAACTGTATATACAAATTTCGAGATCAAAATTATTTTTTTCTTCTAACCTTAATCTCTGGTGTAGTAACAGGCATGACAATGATAGCATTGCAGCCAAGTTTGTGAGAAGCTAATGCAACACCTTGAGCATGATTCCCAGCTGATGAGCAAATGACACCTCTTTTCAGCTCCTCCTCTGAGAGTTTTGCCATCATATTGTATGCTCCTCTAAGATTAAATGAGGAGACCTGCCAAATAGTACATGCTACGCGATAAAATTAGTTCATGAAATTATAATCGCTATCTGATTATTGACTTGGCTATTTATAGTATTAGTTCAGCTCATTTTAGCCCATTAAAAGTTAGACTGATATCTAATTCAAGTTGATCTATGAAAAATCTATATAACTTCCGTAAGAATTGAACAAGTTAAATTTTGCCCCGATTTTTAGTCTATAGTCCAACCCAATAACTTTTGAGCAGGTTAATAATACACTCATTTACTAAGGCCTCATTTTGTTTTGACGTTTTAATCTAAATGCACATCTGAATGATTAATATATTGTTTTCATATCTTGATACTGAATAATTAAGACTGTTTGTTTATCAACATCTGAATATGCATAATTTATTTTCCTTTTAAACTTGATAGATATATAATTTAAAATAATAAGTAATTAAATATTATATCAAAAAATATTAGAAAGATATTTTTAAGAAAATGATTATTTGTGTTTAATTAACTTGAGAAATGCAATAACCAAGATCTAATTGGAAAAATATCTAATATCTCCAGAAATTCTGTAAGCAACTTTTTTGTCACACATTTTAAAATCACCAAATTTTTTTAAAAATACACATAATGAGCTGAGGTCTAAATTAAACTATTCAAATTCAAATTTTTATTACGTGCAAACAAATGAGGTCTAACTCAATCAATTTTGAACCGTTTTAATTCAGCCAAACCCGCGCAGAAGAGAAACGTACGGGTTGAAGATCCTCTCGTTTAAGCCAGACATTAACTCCGAGCTTCTGTGAAAGCTTCGACGCGAGCTGTAATGGCGATTCGTGTGCCACGTCATACCAGGGGGGGAGCCACGTAGGCTCCAGGATGTCCAATTGGACACCCTTCGTCGAAAAATTATACTATATATACACGTAAAATTTTGACTTTATATTGGTATATATAGAATTTGGACCCCCTGAAATAACAAAGTGATGCGCAGTGGAGTTGGCAATAGCCTGTGCAATCCTACTTTTTGTCCCGGTTCGATTCCCTGCAGGGGTGGTTTTTTTTCTGTAATTATTTTGACTTCTTGAATTCAATTAAGTAAATAAACATGCGTAATTTTAACATAAAAGTTCAATAGCTTGGTGGTTAATAGTAACATGAAGGTCTCCAAGACCCAAGTTCGAATCCCTCCTCTACTAACTATTTTTTTTCAATTAAAATTAAATTATTTTAATACATTTTCCTTGTAGAATAAGATTTCCTTGAATTTAATACTTTTTCTTGTGGATTTTTTTCAATTAAAATTGAATTATTTCCTTAAATTTTAATACATTTTTCTTATGGA
>JAJOOF010019277.1:0-35640 GCA_029582545.1 Solanum lignicaule
TTGTAATTACATCATTTTTTGAGTTTGTTTAAATGAAAAATATGTTAATATGTAGCTTATCTTATTGTTGAAATGAGAATAATCCATCATGAGACAAAAGAAGGAATAGAGGACATCATTAATTTGTCTATATCTTATATTATTCTTCTAAGAGGTTTCAACATAAAGACTAGGTCTTGTTTAGCATGTTTTTGGAATTGAATTCGATATTTTTAAGTAGGCAAAACAATCTGTTTCTTCTGTTTAAATTGGGTCATTCAAATTTTGTTTATCTCTTGAAATCAAGAACTAGTTTTGTATCATTTAATTTTAAGATGAGGATTCCATTATGATAATTCTTCATTCGGCAATATCAGTTTTTCTGCATATGTAAATCTTTGACACTTTTTTAAGATCTGTGCTTAGTATACTAGGATGAACATATAATTTGATATGTATAAAAGTGATTCAAGTTATTACTTCACAGAAACTGCAACATTAATCCTTGAGTTGCTTTTATATCAAATACCTTCTTGTCGCCATCGATAGTAATCTCTGATTTGTATCGTAGAAAAAATATGATTGTCGTGCAATGTTGTTGGAAACAGTGGCAGGTGTACCTTGAATGGTGGGAGATATATTGTTCATGTTCTAAAAGAATGGTCTGATAATAGTTCTTGATTTTTTTTTGTAGGTAGTAGCTGTTCTGTTTGAAGTATGCCTAAAAAATAATGATGTACCTTTCTATGGAACAATATAAAGGAGTAACACTTGCTGAGGGGTTGAGAGGTTGTTACTTGCATTCAAGGTGGAATTTATTTTAGACAAGGAACATTTTTTTTTATGTTTAATGTGCTTTGCATGTGTATGCACAATTACTCTATGCTATGAGTTATGAAAGTTTCCAGTATCATTGTTTGGGAAATATCTCTAGTTGTCACTTTTATTTTCAATAGGTTGTTGACTTGTGTAATACAATTGTGCAAGTATAATTAAAAATATTATGGCTGCATATTTTTTTTTCAAAACAAAAAGGGTATTTGTGGCGACTAAGGTCGTCACTAATATTCAGTTATTGTGGCGAATTACTTGCCACTAAAACTATAATAGTTATAGTGGCGGAAACAAGTCGCCTTTAAATGTCATCCTCCTACGGATATTTGCTTACCTTTAGAGGCGATTATGTCGCCACTATATATGCACTGTTTGTGGCGACATCAATTGTCGCCACTAATAACTTTTAGTTATGGAAGTACTTGCCACGGCCATAAGGTCGCCACTATATGTGTTTAGCAGCGACTTTTTGGCCTTTTGTAGCGACTTTTGGCGCCACAATATGTCAGATTTCTTGTAGTGTAGCCTTAACCGACATTAAGACCATGTAAGCAATAACATGATCCCTCCGTGTCTCCCACACCTAAAAGGGTTGTTCTACTTGTCTAATGTAGAACCATGAACTTCTAGCTTAAGTGGGTTGATGAGTTCGAGATTTGGACTCATTTAGGGCTTTATTTGTATACATTTAGTGTCCTCAAATGCTTATTTTGTGCCGATAACTGATGTTAAATCCTTGATTTTCATGATTATGGATTGAGGAGCAAATTTAGGACACTAAGTTGTAAAAAGGAACAAAGCAAGCTGAAAAAATGAAGAAAAGAGATCCTGGTGATCACCAAGTTCGTTTGGTGAGTCGCCGAGTGGCTGTTTGACCACCTAAAGTTCCAATGTGCCAAGCCTTGACGGAAAGAACCAAGTTGGCGAGAGAAATGAGTAGTCTGTGGATTGCCGAGTGGTTCCGCGATGCAGTGTTGGATCGCCTAAAGTTACAGATCTTGAGGATATTGAAGGCTAAGGCAGAAAGGCAATGCAATTGACCAAAGGGCGGATCGCCGAGTGAATCGGCGAGCCCGACTTACTTCACTGAGTGACTCTTCGCAGCACATTTTTTGCGACTATAAATACATTTTTGAACATATAGTTTAGGATCAATCAATCATTAGTTTTTATCAGAATATCACATTTTCTTAGTTGGGAACATTGAGACAAGTTTTCCTTTAGCTGTGAAGAATTAAAGTTTTTTACTTTTGAGAAATTGGAAGTGAATTTTTAAGATTCTTCAATTTGGAACTTGGTAAAGACGAATCAATATTACCCAGTTGATGGAAACTCAATTTGGTAACCTTTTTTTTTTTTAATCTTTTTATGATGTCTAGCTAAAACCCTAATTCTTGGGGTGTGATTATGGGCTGATTTAGCTTATGGGTATTGCTAATTGTTATTTTAAATGTTGTTTAGAAGTGAGTTCAATCAATAATTGTGGTTTAATTTAAGAATTATAGTTGCAAATGCAGTTCTACCCTTGTGTTTTTGGCTTGCTCGAGAGAGAGGTTTTAAAACTAAGATTATTGGTTGATGGTCTGTGGGTATTGGGTTGTCATGGGTTTAGCTCGAGAGAGTGAATCCTAAATCCTTTTCCATATATTCAGCTCAAGAGAGTGAATGGACTAAAGTGTAGGCTGTTCTTATTTTGCATGCTTGTCGATGTTCAAGAGAAATCAACTTGATTCAGGGTAAATTGTTCGAGAGAAAGTTTACCTTCTCTATAGTCTAGCTTACTCACTAAGAATTAGCTATTTCCTAATAGTTGCAATTACCCATTTGTTTACATTAGCTTATAATTGAATCACATCCCAAGAACCCATCTCATTATTGTTATTTCATATTGTTTGTTGCTGTTGTAGTTGATAATTAAAACCAAAACCCTCTTAGTTGACAGTCGTGTCACCCTTTATTTGAATTATGTTTTTATTCGAAAATTTCTATTCCTATGACTGATTGGACCATGTTTACACTTTATTATTGAATCTTAAGCACGTACCGCTCCCTGTGGAATTCGACTCCAATACATTTAGTTGGCTTTCATATTGACTAGCGATAGTTGACACTTAGAATTGGATGAAGTGTCTTTGAAACGTTAATCAAAATGGTGCCGCTGCTGGGGAGTGGTGTTGGTTAAGATTCTTTGGTTAAGTTGAATTTTGTCCTGTTAGTTATAGTTGAATCTACATACTTTTAGTTTTGGTTTGTGTGTTGCTGTTTTAAACAGAGAAAATGAGTGTCAACGGAAGCAATAGTAGCCAAGTAAGCCACCAAGATGAAATCGGCAACCTCAACGATGTGAATGAGCCAAATGTTAATGACCCTTATCTAATGGGTGTACTTGGTTCCATTCGCTTGCCTCCGGGTGAAGGGAACGCTGTGTTTCACATTATAAGCACCATGTTGCAACTCTTTCAATTGAAAGGGTTGTTTGGTGGGTTGGCTCATGAGGATCCCCATGAGCATATAAGAAACTTTGTTGATGTTTGCGGGCCGTTCTTCTTCAAGAACATATCCCAAGAGTCGGTCCGGTTGGGGTTGTTCCCATTTTCTTTAATGGGAGAAGCGTGTAAGTGGTTGGCTGAATTGCGAAGAGAATCAATCACTTCGTGGGAAGAGCTTGTTACCGCATTTCAAGTATAAATTTTCCCTCCTTCAAAGATGATGACACTTCGGGACATCATCAACGCTTCAAGTGTTTGGAGGGTGAGCCAATTAACTTAGGAGCAGCTTGAGAAATGCCAAGAGAGGGACCAAAACATGGAAAAGATCATGACCCAACTTGACATTTTGTCTAAAAATGTCATGGGAGCTGGTGCTAGAAGTGTCAATGCTGTGGGTGTTGGGTGTGTAAATCCCGATGAGGCCAAGTTTGAAGCGTTGTACAACGAAGAGGTGAACTACCTAGCAAATCAAGGAGGTGGTTATCGTACAAACTACCCAAGGTAGTGTTGTAACCAAGGTTGGAATAGGGATGAAGGCCGAAAGGATAGTGATAGAGAGTCGAGGGATCGTAACCCCACTTGGAAAGAAAGAGACGGAGAGAAGGATAGGTATGTTCCTCCCCATGAGCGCAAAAAGCCCAAAGATTCTGAGGGTGGCCGGTCGGAGGATATGTTCTCTCGTATTCTCAACAAGGTTAAGGGGTCAGATAAAATCTTGAAAGAGATGAAGGAGGCTGTATCGACCCTTAGCCAGACTGTTACCTCTCATTCCGTCTCTATCAAACAGTTGGAGACCCAGATGGGTCAGATTTCATCTCATTTAAACCTGAGACAACAATGGGGGTTGCCTAGTGACACAATGGCCAACCCTAAGAATGAAGTTTGAGTGAGGACTTTCTTCGTGCCACGACGTTAACTAAGGCGCTGCTTGGGAGGCAACCCAAGTTTTTATTTGTTTTCTTTTTGTTTTTGAAATAATGGTGTGTTGATTGTGCAGGCTAAAAAGTGGAATGTGTTTGAAAAGTGGTGATTGGCGAGCAAAATGTCTAGTCGGTGACTCGCCGAACAGGTTGGCGAGCCCTACTTGGACTGCCGTTGGACTCAAGATATTCTATGGTTGGAGTTGATAAAACTCGACAAGCTTAGGAGCAAATCGGTGTGTCGCCGAACAGGTCGGCGATCGCAACTTTGTCCGCTGTTTGGACCCCCACATTAACTGGAGGTCCTATAAAACTTGGCGAGGTAAGCGACCACACATCGTGTCGCCGAGTGGTTTGGCGAGCATAATTACTGTCGCCAAAAGGGCGAGCATAATTACTATCGCCAAAAGGGCGAGAACTAGACAGTTTTTAAAGGCCAAAGGTTTAAAATTTCAAACTCTTTCACATTCCCTCATTTTTTAACTTCCCAAAATCACACCCGCACTATATTTTCTATATTTCCATGTTTTTACCGCTTCCTAGTTATTGATTGTGTGTTCGGAGTTGGAATCTTTGCCGCCTAGCATTTCATATCTCATATTCGGCATTAAAGGTTGGTTTTCCGAACCCCAAACTCGTATTTAGCAGTTTTACTCATTTGGAATTGTTTTGCTCTTAATGATGTGTGCTGGACCTCTCTAAATCCATGTTTGTGTGCTTGTTTGCCGAATTTAATTTGAATATCTTGCCTAAAATGATTAATTATTGATTTCCCGAGTTTAGTGCCTTAAAATTGATCATAAATTGTTTGGTTTGATGTTATTCTTAAGGGCTTAAGTCGTCAAATGGCCAATTTTGGCTAAATCAGGGAAAGTCTGAGTACCCTGATGGCATGGGTGTTATGGGTCTGAGTCTAATTGTGTTAGTGTATGCTTTGATTTTGATTTCGGGGGATGCACGGTTTGATTTAGGAAATTGGGGTTGAAAGAAGGCATGTTGGGCAGTTTGGCGAGCTGGGTCGAGCTCGTTAAACCACTCTACGGTTTGCCAAATCTCCCTTGATAGCCTTTAATTTTAGGCTTTTGTTAAGTTTTGGTTCTGTAACTTTCGGTGAGAAGCTTGAGTTCGCCGAGTGCACTTGGTGACTCGCCGAAGGTCTTCTTTGATTTTCCTTTTTGTGCCCCTAACCCCTAAAAAACACTGTAACTTTCGGTGGGCTTGTCTTTGCTCGCCGAATGCTATCGGCGGTTCGCCGAATGCTATCGGCGGTTCGCCGAAAGGCCTCTCCCATCACTGACATGCCAATTTTCTAGAAATTTTTGAGGCAATCTTTTTCTGCGAGCCCGATCTTGCTAGCCAAAGTGATTCGGCAATGCGTCGATCAATTCAGTGAGTCTATCTGCAACTGTTTTTCAGCAATTTTTCCTACCCTTCTATAATGTTTTTGCGGACATGTATAGAACAAACCTCAACATGCCACCCCGTAAAAGAACATGGGGCATTGTGATAAATGAAGGGGCAGCAAACCCTTCTAAAAAGGGAAAAAAAGAGCCTACAAAGGGAGACAAGGGCAAAGGCAAGAAGCCAACATTTGAGGTTCCGGAGCACAACTCCAGCAGTGAGGGAGAGTCCTTCGACTCCCAAGCTGCATTCTCCGAGCCGGATGATGATCAGCCTTTACAGTCCAGGTGAGAACATATCCGTGCCAGGTCTCGCCCAGACTCATCGAGAGATCCAGCGGCAACCCCTCCTAAAACAGATACAGTGCTTGCTCTGGCACCAACTGTGGCCCCAGTGCCCCATGTATAGGTCCCTCCTCACAAGTTACTCAATAGATTAAAAGCTGATGGGTTGAGAACTATTCTTGAGGAAAAGTTGTTCTCTACTGAGGGCCTAGTTGGCAGATACTCCAAGGTGAGAGAGACACTCCAGTACCATCGCTTCGAGTAGTTCACTAATCCTCGAGGCCCATACATTCCTACATCGGTCCAGGAGTTCAACACAGCATACGATGACTTGGTACCAAAGGGAAAGAAGAAGGCCAGTGCTTTCAGACCAGTGAAGTCTTTATGGTTCGAGGGAAGAAGGTAGGGTGCAACAACGATCACATTAATACTATACTCGACAGGGCTACAGGTTCTACATGTGCATATGGGGGCTTGGCTACTACTCAGTCCCTAGATGATTTAAAGGGATGTCTTTACCCTCTGATCTCTGATACGACCCCAAAGTGAATTGAGGTTGTGCTTCCATCGAGAAGAAGGACCTGAATGTAGTTGCACGGTATTGGTTCAGTTTCATCAGTAGCTCCATCATGCCCTCCCAGGACGAGTCCATCCTTCACCATCCCAAGGCGGCCTGCCTTGGGTCAATCATATCCAGGAGGAGCATTAACATGGGACTCATTATAGAGCAGGAGATGGCCATGTGGGCCAAACATCACCATATATCCTTTTCTTTCTCGGTCTTGATTACAGAGTTGTGTCGGCGTGCTGGAGTTCCCCGCGATGAGACAAGAAATATTGAGGTCACTCCTACATCCTCCACTGACATCCGGTGCATAGAGGCCGAGTACACTCGGGAGGAGGAAGACAGGAGGAGAGCAGCTCCAGTGGACACATCCCCGGAGATTGATGTTGAGACGAATCCTGCAGAGGCACCTTTGCCTACTCCGGGACTTCAGGTACACCTGCTCCCACTTCTTCCTCCCAAGCTTCTAGTGCTTCTACCACTTCCCAGCCCGCCAGTATTACTCAGGTTATCTTGAAAATGGGGCACTTAGCCCATTTGGCGGATGTGAGGGCTACTAGATTAGAGGTTGCAGTACCATGGATGATCGAGAGTGATCCTAGATGCACTGACACCTCTATGAGCATCTATTGACTCTCTCACAGTGAGAGTTGAGATATGTGAGAGTAGACAGGGGGCGACTTCACAGGTGACGACCTTAAAAGCTGAGGTCGCTGATTTGAGAATGGATATGGACTACTTGAAGTCTACATACTTCACTTCAAATCTGGAGGCAACGAATGATGTGGATGCCCAAACAACTTCTAAGATTCCTCCAGCCACCATCGGAGACATACAAATGGATGACATAGCAATTGATGAGTCAGAGGCAGAGACCGATGAGGAGCAGATAGAGGTGCCGGAGGAGACCATTTATGGAGACCTGCTTGACCTTGAGGAGACGATTGTCCAGTCGGTGATTCAGACATCGCTAACGGTGACATCCATGGCAAGCCCTACTGGATCAAGCGTTGATGCTACACCGGGAATTGATACCCCGACAAATGGAGAAACTTTGTAGACAGGACTTTTCTTTACCTCCCTCTTTGTCATTTTTATTGATTTTTGGATATTTTTATTGCATTTGAGGAATTTTTTTTTTGTTTGTGGTAGGGTGAGGTATTTCCATACCTATCTCTTGTGATTATTACTTTTGTTTATATATATATTGGGTTTTGTGCTGTAAATTGTGTTTTGGCACTGTGTTGTGGATATTTGAGCTTATGACTCCTTGTTTTAATTGGAAATGGTTTTTGGACTTTTCTGAAAATTTTTGCCACCTCTTGATTGTGTTGAATATGGATGTTCTTGTGCAAATTTGACTGTCGGTCATGATCAATATTGATGTTATGAATAGTGTGCTTAATCAAACAAAATTGAATGTGCGGCTACGATGAGACCAAATAAAGTTGCATAGGCAATATGTGAACTCTTTGCATCTTGTTGTGACTAGCCAAGTATCGAATTGAGTCTCTTGTGATGAACATTGCACACTAGCGAAAGTGTGGAGTCTTGTTTGATATTGGTGCCAATGCCTTGTGTGATGAGCTTACTGTGAACCATCTGTGATGACACTTAGAATTTTCCCTGTTGGTTCGGTTGTGTGTGATGCAAGCTCTTGAAATGATCTTAGGCAACAATTATAAAGAGTGAAACAATTTGACATTATACATCTTTTGTGGCCTACCTTGTGAGTGTGAACTTTGCTTGAACAGCCTTTGAGCCTTATCCTTTTCTTAGAAGAAACTTGATGAAATTGTAACCCCTCTTTATCCATTAACCCATAATCCTCATGAAATGTGGTTTGTTTGAATAGCCAACTTAGACCAAAAGCCTAAGTTGGGGGTGTGGTGAGAAGAGAAGGTAAACCAAAAAGTGAAAAGATGTCCCCCTTGACCCATGGTTTTGAGAAATATGGAACCCCTCCATACAAAAAAAAAAGAGAAAAGAAAAGGAGAATGAAAAAGAAAGAAGATGAAAAAGTTGTGGAATAAAGGTGTATAAGATACAAAAGAAATGGGATGTCCGGTATTCCATGAAAAGTGAATAATGGGGTGAACTTTTGAGTATGGATGAAAATGTTGAAGAAAAGGAAAGAAAGTGTTGTTCATACCACATTTCATAAGGATAGCAGCCATTGAGCCTAAATGACTTTTTTGATCTTGAGTGAGCTGAAACGAATGTTGGTTGGAAAATAAGGGCAAACCTATGGGTGAAGTCATGCATGTGTTCATCTTTGTGAGTGTGAGAGTTGTATGTGATTCCGGAATTATAAAATGTTGAACAATTGTGTGAATATGGAATCATTCTTTGTGTGAGGTCATTTGAGTACATTTGTTGAGCTTGAACTTGCATTTGAAGCAAGTATTGTTACCTTGAGAATTTTTGATAATAGTGAGTCACAACTTGTATCTTTGAGTGCACAATTGATCCTTGCATGAGTAAGTTGAATCTTGTTGTGTACATTCATGATTGAGTCTTGTGTAGCACTATTTGAGATATCCTTTTTGAACTGTTGAACTTGAGTTTTACTTGAGGACAAGCAAAAATTTAAGTTGGGGTGTTGTTGAGTCCGAGATTTCGACTCATTTGGGGCTTTATTTGTATATATTTAGTGTTCTCAAATGCTTATTTTGTTCTAGGATTATGGATTGAGGATCAAAGAAAGGACACTAAGTAGCAAAAAGGAACAAAATGAGCTGAAAGAATGAAGAAAAGAGAGCCTGGTGATCGCCAAGTCCGTTTGGCGAGTCGCCGATTGGCCATTTGATCGCCTAAAGTTCTAGTGTGCCATGCCCTGAAGGAAAGAACCAAGTTGATGAGAGAAACAAGGAGTCAGTGGATCGCCGAGTGGTTGCGCGATGCAGTGTTGGATCGCCTAAAATTACAGACCTTGAGGATGCTGAAGGCCAAGGCAGAAAGGCGATGAAATTGACTAAAGGGTGGATCGCCGAGTGAATCGGCGAGCCCGACTTACTTCGCCGAGTGACTCTTTGCAGCACATTTTTGGCGACTATAAATACATTTTTGAACATTTAGTTTAGGATCAATCAATCATTAGTTTTTATCAGAATACCATATTCTTTTAGTTGGGAACATTGAGACAAGTTTTCTCTAGTTTTCCTTTAGCTTTGAAGAATTGAAGTTTTCCACTTTTGAGAAATTGGTAGTGGGTCTTTGAGATTATTCAATTTTGACCTTTGTAAAGAAGAAATCAATCTTACCCAGTTGATGGAAACTCAATTTGCTAACGATTTTTATCTTTTTATGATGTCTAGCTAAAACCCCAATTCTTGGGATGTGATTATGTGATTATGGGCTGATTTAGCTTATGGGTATTGCTAATTGTTAGTTTAAATGCTATTTAGAAGTGAGATCAATCAATAATTGGTGTTTAATTTAAGAATTGTAGTTGCAAATGCAGTTCTACCTTTGTATTTTTGGCTTGCTTGAGAGAGAGGTTTTAAAACTAAGATTATTGGTTGATGGTCTGTGAGTATTGGGTTGTCATGGGTTCAGCTCGAGAGAGTGAATCCTAAACCCTTTTCCACAAATTCACCTCGAGAGAGTGAATGGACTAAGCGTAGTTTGTTCTTATTTTGCATGCTTGTCGATGTTCGAGAGAAATTGACTTGATTCGGGTAAATTGTTCGAGAAAAAGTTTACCGCCACTGTTGTCTAGCTTACTCACTAATATTTAGATATTTCCTAATAGTTGCAATTACCCATTTGTCTACATTAGCCTATAATCAAATCACATCCCAAGAACCCGTCTAATTATTGTTATTTTGTATTGTTTGCTGCATTAAAACCATAACCCCTTTATTTGACATTCTTGTCACCCCTGATTTGAATTATGTTTTTATTCGAAAACTTCTATTCCTATAACTAATTTGACCATGTTCACACTTTACTATTGAATCTTAAACACGTACCGCTCCATGTGGGATTCGACCCCAACTCATTTAGTTGGGTTTTATACTGACTAGCGATCGTTGACACTTAGAATTGTATTAAGTGTCTTTTAAACGTTAATCAAAATGGATCCACTAGCTAATCAACCTATGTGGGCACATAGTTATGGGATAATGAGATTCATAATAGAAACCCGGACTCTACTATTGTCATGACCCAAGGGTAACCCCTAGATGTAACAAGGCGTAAAAGTCCCCGAGAGGTCTCATACAAGCCATTTAGCATATCATAACATAACGTAATAGAAATGATGTGGAAATTTAAAACATTTCAAAACAATCAAAGTCTTTATAAAACGAGCGAAAGTCTAATACAATTGTCTCAAACCATCTAACCAACATGAATAAATCTTGGGACACAGCCCATACAATAGTCCAAATATTAAAAAAAAGGCATAAAGGAAAATGGGTGGTCCAACCCTCTAAGGACTCACCAAATCTTCACTCCTTGATCAACTAAGAACCTAGCAATGAGTGTGAGAATCAATGTCGCCGGACCCTACATTTTTATAAAAAATGTAGGCAAGAGTATGCGTTAATACAAGAATGTACTAAATATAATAGCTAGCATAAACAACATAAACATAATGGTTAGTCAATATAAACAATAAGCATAATCAATGCACATAAAATTATCATCATAAGAAAGGAGGAATACTTCTCAAGTAACCTCTACTTAACCTTAGTCAAGACTTGGGTCATCCACCTCTAGTCATGCTTACTTCCTGGAAGACATCTCCCGCAAAAAAACTATTCATTCTTCATAACATAATTTACATTATTCATACTGACTTTTAAAGACATGAGGATTCGCCTCTTTGCCTAGCTTACAAAGGCTAATGGGTATTTGCCTCTTGCCTTACTTACATTATGATCATGGGTACTCGCCTCCACAATCACATCATATGACACGGGTACTCACCTCCACATCATTTCATAAGGATCATGGGTACTCGTCTCCATAATTCATAATAATAGGAACGTGGGGAATCACCTCTTGTTCAATTCTAAGGAATATGGGAAATCACCTCATATCCTTCTCATATGGAGGTCAAGGGTAGTCGCCTCTCGCCTCATCATTTACATAGTCTTTTAGTCTATACTCATTTTAAGTGAGCAATCCTTTCAACCTAGAATCATTCATGTGAGACAACCTTTCACATTTATACATTCATAATTAAGAAATTCATGTGGGAAGTATCTCTTCCACCACACTAACATCAATTACCAACAATTCATAGCTTAAGATTTACTCTCAAAGCATCTTCAACTCATGATTATCATGTATGCTTTATTCTCTAGCAATTAACATCATAAATCACCCATCCTACAAGGATAAACCTAAACCCATAAAGTTTCTTTCCATGGCATCAACCCAATTATATCAGTTCTTGGTTAGCATCCTGGGATATGCATGGGTACATGTAATTTCACCCTAGAAGCATGTAATTCTATCAATTCAATCTTAAACAACCATAATCCACTCAATTGGATCAACATTCAACATAACCCACAACATTGGAAGAAATCCTAACTAGAATCGGGGGAATTCTTCTTCAAATAGGGGAAATCTAGGGGTCTCTATGGGAGGAAGGATCCCATGGATGAAAAGACATTATACCTTGGTTACAAAGCCCACAAAAGCTTGAAGATTGGAGACTTGACTTAACCCTAGCTTCAATTTACTCCTTCTTCTTCCAACTTTTAGAGAGAGAATATTTGAGAGAGGAGTTTAGGAATTCTTTTTGGGATTTGAGAGAATGAGTTGAATGGGGGATTTTAGGGGTTAAAAAATACTTATATAGGTGCTCTAGACTTAGGAAAAACTACACCACATTCATTTAATTAAAACTGGAAAAGACCCTTAAGTCCCTAAAAGTAACCGCGAGTCACGACCGACGGACCCTCCGACCGACGGACAATGGTCAGGACGACAGACCGTCCTGCACGTTTGTCGTTCGATAGTCAGAGACTGGTTTTCTGGACTTCGACCTACGGATCTTGGACTAGGGACTATGGTCTGACTGATGGCCCATTGGTCAGCCTGTGGTCCTGAGGTTCGAGCCTCTACTGGGGTGATGAACCACGGACCCTACCTACGGTCCGTGGGTCAGTCAACGGGCCGTGGGTGGGCGATCATTGATGGCATCTGCAATTTTTCTGAAATTGTTGTTTTGCCTCGTTTCAAATCCGAGGTGTTACATTATCTCCCCCTTGGGATCATTTGTCCTCGAATGAGATTCTAGGCGCATTTCATAGCAAAAAACTTAAGACTAGCAGCCCATCATGCATGCAACTCATCAAAATGCTTACATCCTAGGAGGAAACATCAACTCCAAGCTAACCACACCCAATGCACCATAAGGAACTAGGAACTACATCTAACAACCCAATATGAATTTCATATTTCTTACATTAAAAGAGGAACTATCATTTCCATTTTCCAAACTTAAAAGCATACTCAACACAATCTCATGGAGCCTATATGCAATCTATACCCATATCACATACTCAAGGAGGAAATCTCCACTCCAAGCTAAGGCATATTCAACAACTCATCTCATGAAGTCTGTCGGCAACTCATACTCAATGCACAACAACATGAGGAAAATAAATCACATAAGCCATTTTATTTCACATCTTAAGATTCTTCATGAATATACATATTAAGGAAATAATGGAAACACATAAAACAGACATGACTTCAAATAAAACCAAGAGGAAATTCATTACCTCAAGCTAGAGTAGGAGGAGAAGGAAAGAGATGAGGATATCAGGAAATCATATCGGCCTCGACCTCCCAAGTAGCACCCTCAACTAAATTATTCCTCTATAACACCTTTACAGATGCAACTTCCTTGTTCCTCAATTTCTTAACTTGCCGGTCTAGAATCTCAACCGAAACTTCTTCATAAGAAAGGTTCTCTTTCACTCCCAAACCTTCTAAGGGGACTATGGATGTCGGATCCAAACACACTTTTTCAACATAGTGACATGGAAAACTGGATGCACCGATGCCAACTCATTAGGCAAATCAATCTCATAAGCAACCTTACAAACGCGTCTCAAAATTTGTTATGGGCCTACAAATCAAGGACTAAGCTTCCCTTTCTTACCAAACCTCATTACACCCTTCATGGATGAGATTTTCAAGTAAATCCAATTAAGAACATCAAATTCAAGATCTCTCCTTCTAACATCAGCATAAGACTTTTGTTGACTTTGGGCGGTTCTTAACCTCTCTCTAATTAGTCGAACTTTCTCAATTTCCTCATGAAATAACTCAGTCCCTATCAAGGCAACCTCACCCATCTCAAACCAACCTATAGGAGACCTACACCTCCTACCATAAAGAGACTAAAATGGAGCCATATGAATACTTGAGTGATAGCTATTATTATAGGCAAATTCAATCAAAGGCAAATAGTCATCCCAATTTCCCTTGAAGTCAATCACACAAGCCCTAAAAATATCTTCCAAGTTTGGATAGTACACTTCGCTTGCCCATCGGTTTGTGGATGGAAAGTTATGCTATGCTTAACTTTAGTGCCATGACCCTTCTGGAAAGATTTCCAAAATTGAGAAGTAAAATGAGTACCTCTATCGGATATAATGGACAAGGGAACTCCATGCAATCTCACCATTTCTCTCAAATACAACTTAGCATAATATTTTGCAGAGTAAGAAACCTTGACAAGAATTAAATGGGCCGACTTTGTCGTTTGGTCTACTATAACCCAAATCGAATCATATTCTCGCCGAGTTCGTGGCAAACCTTGTATGAAGTCCATATTCAAGTCTTCCCACTTCCAAGTAGGAATGCTAATGTCTTTTGATAAACCTCCCGGCTTTTGATGCTCAACCTACACTTGTTGGCAATTTTAACACTTAGCCACAAATCCTACAATATCTTTCTTCATCCCATTCAACCAATAGATCTTCCGCAAATCACTGTACATCTTGGTGGCTCCCAGGTGAATAGAATACTGATAACTATGGGCTTCAGTCAAGATTTATTCCCTCATGTCATCAACATTCAAAACACATAAGCGACCTTGATATCTAAGGACACCATCTCTCCCTTGAGAGAAAGCCTTAACAGACTTTCTAAGTACCGCTTCTTTCAACTCTACCAAAGTCGGATCAAGACACTGTGTTGCTTTAAGATCTGCCACAAAAGACAATTCTGACCCTCTATGAACCATAACACCACCGTTGGCGGAGTCTAGTAATAGAACACACAACCGGGCCAATCTATGGACATCACGAGCCAACTCTTTTCTATCATGATCAATATGTGCAACACTACCCATCGATAGTCAACTAAGAGCATCTGCTACTACATTCGCCTTACCGGGGTGATATAAAACACTCATATCATAATCCTTCAACAATTCTAGCCACCTTCTTTGGCTGAGATTCAAGTCATTTTGGGTAAACACATATTGTAAACTCTTATGGTCGGTGAAAACATCAACATGAACACCACACAAATAATGCCTCCAAATCTTTAAGGCAAATACCACCACCACCAATTCAAGGTCGCGGGTAGGATAGTTCTTCTCATGAATTCTGAGTTTCCATGAAGCATAGGCAATCACCTTAATGTTTTGCATAAGCACACATCCCAACCCAACACTCGAGGCGTCACAATATACCACAAAGCCATCCGTACCTTCCGACAAAGTCAACACCAGAGCGGAAGTAAGTCTATCTTTTAACTCTTGGAAACATTTCTCAAAAGCATCCGACCATATGAACTTGGCCTTCTTTTGAGTCAAAGTCGTTAATTGAGATCAATCGTAGAAAACTCCTAAAAAAACCTTCTATAATAACCGGCCAAACTCAAGAAACTTTTAATATCTGTCGGTGATAGAGTTCTAGGCCAACTCTTGACCGCATCCGTCTTAATCAGATCCACATCAACACCCTTCCTTGAAAAAATATGGCCTAAGAGAGCCACAGACCGTAACCAAAATTCACATTTGCTAAACTTTGCATAAAGTTGTTGGTCCCTAAAGATTTTCCTTACGATCCTCAGATGATCAATACACTCATTCTTAATCCTTGAATAAATCAGAATATCATCTATGAACACAATGACGAACATATAAATGTATTGTCTAAAAACCCTATTCATCAAATCCATGAATACCTTCGGTGCAATAGTCAAATAAAAGGACATCACCAAGAACTCATAAAGACCATATTGGGTTCTAAAGTCATTTTCAGAATATCTTCTTCTTTCACCCTCAATTGGTGATGACCCAACCAGAGATCAATCTTAGAGAAATAACTTGCCCCTTGAAGTTGGTCAAACAAATCATCTATCCTTGGAATATGATAGTTATTCTTAATGGTCACCTTGTTCAATTACTAATAGTCAATACGCATACGGAGTGAACCATCTTTCTTTCTAAAAAATAAAACTAGAGCACCCCATGGAGAGATACTTGGTCGGATGAAACCCTTATCCAACAAATATCTCAACTGCTCTTTCAACTCCTTAAGTTCTGTTGTAGCCATTCTATAAGGAGGAATAGAAATAAGTTTTGTATCTGGGAGAAGGTCAATACAGAAGTCTATTTCCCTTTTGGGAGGAAAATCGGTTAGATCATCTAGGAACACTTCTGGAAATTCATTCACAACGGGAACCGACTCAAGAATAGGGGTTTTGGAATTTACATCCCTCGCCCCCTAACTATATGATAAATGCAACCCTTAGAGATCATCTTTCTAGCTTTAACATAGGAAAGAAACTGACCCTTAGGTATATAATTTCCCCACTTCCACTCTAGGATAGACTCATTTGGAAACTGAAACTTGACCACATGCGTCCTACAATCAATAAAAGCATAACAAGAGTGCAACCAATCCATACCAAGGATAAAATCAAAGTCTAACATATCAAGCTCTACCAAGTCAACAAAAGTAACTCTATGAGATAAGGACATGTGACATCTTTTATAGACCCTTTTAGTCACCATAGAATCACCAACAGCGGTAGAGACAAAAAAAAAGTTTCTAACAACACATTAATGACCACATCAAACCTCATAGCCACATATGGTGTCACAAAGGACAAAATAACATTGGGATCAAGTGAAGCATATACATCTATTTGCAAAACTTTTAACATACCGGTGACCACTTCCAGAGAACTCTCTTGTTAACCCCGAGATTGGAGAACATAGAATCGGTTTTGCTTAGGAGCATTCGCATCCAAACCACTTGGACAGGATGAAGGGTGGGGTTAAACCCTACGACGAGTATCTCCCTCATTCTTAGAAACCAAAGAATAATTCCTTATCTTGTGATTCGTCTTTGCACACCCAAAGCAAGTATTGGAACCCATTACACTTTCCCTCATAATTCCTTCCACGTTTAGCACAAATAGGCATCAAGGACCTATTACCATCTCCTTGAGGTTTAGGGTTAGATACCCTTTCATTGTTAGACCTTGGAGGAGCATTAGAAGAACCTTTCCCAAAGAACTTTTGCCGAAACCTTGAACGACCCCATCCACCAGACTTAGAATATGAGAAGTTACCATCATCCGTTCTTGCCCTCTTTGGTTCCCTAAATCTTTCCTTGAGCTTTTCCTCTTCAATTTGTTAGGCATGCACCATAAGATGAGAAATGTCCATGTCATGGACAAGCATAGCGGTGCGACATTCTTTGACTACCATGTCGGACACACCCAACACAAACTTACTTATCTTGGCCATGCGATACGCCACGATAGAAGGAGAATATTTGGACAATTGAGTGAACAACAAAGAATATTCCCTCACACTCATATGTCCATGTCGAAGGTTAATGAACTCAAGCACCTTGGCCTCTCTCATCTCAAGAGGGAAAAATCTATCAAGAAAAACACTTTTGAACCTTTCCCATTCTATGGGACCCACTCCTTCCGGCCTTGCCTCTTTCCATTGATTGAACCAAATCTGAGCAACACCTTTGAGTTGGTAAGCGGCCAATTCCGCCTTCTCTACCAGAGTCACTCCCATAATAGCAATTATCTTATAGACCTCGTCAATAAACTCTTGAGGATCTTCATCAACTTTGGAGCCATAAAATTTCGGAGGGTTCATCCTTCTGAAGTCCCTCACTCTTATCGCCGCCGTATCCATATTTGGGTTCACGGGAACTACCACCTCTCTATTGGCTTGAGCCTTCACACCTTAGGTCAACACTTTGAAAGCCGACCTAAACTCCACATTTCGCTACCACAAATTTGATTATTAGCAACAAATAATATTGTCAGTAGAAACTCACATTTCGTCACAAAATGCGTCCCTAAAGCATGGGTCACTAATGTATACAGAGACAATTTAGTGTTTCGTCTCTAAATAAAAATGTATTAACTACGAAAATATTTTGTGTCCCAAAATGCTTTGTATTTAGGACAAATTTGTTCGTCATAAAAATTTGTAGGTTAAAGCTATATTTTTGTCACTAAAGAGGTTATTATAGCCGACGAAAATGATGTGTCACTAACTATTTAGTTTAATTAGTGACGATGCAATTTGTCACTAATATTTTATGTATTCGTAGTCAAGCAAATAATATTTCATCACTAAAAACTACTTTTTACATACAATTTTTTCGTTGTTCCTAAAGGTAAAAATTAGTGACAACTTTATATGTAAATAATTTTTTAGTTGAAACAATCATGTTGTCACTAAAAATAATTCTTTTGCCGAAAAAATAAAATTGTCACTAAAAAATATCATAAATAAGTAGGCAATTTTTGGGACAAAAATAATTTTGTCACGGAATGTCATACTTTAACGACGAAAATGTTATCGTCTCAAAAAAATAATGTATTATCACTAAGAATTGAGCTTTTGAAGATAAAATATTTCGTCACTAATGACATTTAAACTTGTAGCAATACTATTTACAATTTGTATTGAGCTAGGTCTCCATAAATTTAAAAATTTATTTAAAAAATTAAAATTATTAATTAATACAAATATATTAAACTTAATAGCATGGAGTAATTTTTTTAAAATAATGAGCATCATACACTAAACAAATTAAAATTAACAACATACTAAAAGAAGCAAGATAATAATAAAAAAATTACACTGTCGTATATTAACTAAAAAATCAAAAATGACATTCATGAGATAATATCTCAACGTTCCCCTTAAGGAAAAATATATTAAGTAAAAATTATCCAACTTGAAAGTCTAACTAAGATATACTAAATATTAACAAAACCGAGGCAGTAAAATCAAGGCTGCTTCACAAAATACCATTGCAAAAAGCACTTCACTAGCCACTAGTCTTGATTTTCCCTTTCCACAACTTGTCTAAATGAAAAAAAATTTGATTTCATACTTTATGATATCATGATATACAACAACATATCCAAGTGTAATCCCCCAAATGGAATATGGGGGATAGAATGTAAATCAGAATTTAGACATCTAAAGACAAGAACATGTGCCTAACTTTAAATTATTAAAGGCTGTTTGTCATGTATGCATTTAAAATTTGGGACGGCAGGAACACTAAAAGAAAACACAGAGAGATAGACATAAATGTACATATCTAATACTGTGTAAGACTTCCTTAGGATTTTAAACAAAAAATTATTGTAATTCATTCAAGAAACATAAAAATATGGCAGGGTAGAAGAGGGACAACCTCACTAAATTTAAAGCTAAGTGTCAACACTAGATGGACACAAATTGATCTTGTAAGAAAATTAATTTTGTCATCAATAGGATCAATTAGTGTTGGGTACTTATGTTTAACAAACACATTATTCCGGAATTAAAGCTTAATATCAACACTAGATTTACACAAATCAATCTTGCAAGAAAATTAATTTTGTCATCAATAGGATCAACTAGTGTTGGTACTTATGCCTAATAAACACATTATTCCTAAATTAAAACTTAGTATCAGCACTAGATGAATATAAATCGATCTTGCAAGAATATCAATTTTGTCATCAATAGGATCAACTAGTGTTGGTATTTATGCTTAACAAATATATTATTTCTAAATTTAAATCTAAGTATCAACACTAGATGGACACAAATTGATTTTGCAAGAAAATCAATTTTGTCATCAATAGGATCAACTAGTATTTGTACTTATGCTAAACAAATGGATTTTCACATAATTTAAAGCTAAGCCAACCCTCTATGGACACAAACAAATTATCACAAAATTAAAGGTAAGTATCAATACTAGATGGACAAAAACACATTATAGAAAACAATTGTACTTGAACTTTAAAAATTTAAACTACATTCACGAACATTGTTTTCCCTTCCATCCCAAGTTTGATTATCTAGTTTTGCTAGTCTCATATAACTAGAGCTTAAATAAATTTGAATAGTTTTAGATTTCTAATATTAGAGTTATTTACAGGTGTGTTTGAGAAATTGTTGGACCATGTAAAAGTCCAAGTAAACTTCAATTTAACTTTATTATAAGTACTGTTATGTATGTATGATGATTAATCAAATACCTGGATTACTAGAACTTCGCTGAAGAGGGAAGGAATGGAGATGCAATGGTATTGCTGTTGTTGTTGTCTTCTTTGATAGGGTTTGCCGGTGATCACCTTGCCTTCGCCGGAGTTGGCTGCTCGCTGGTCAGAGCAGCTGGAGCTGCTGTTTGTTGTTGTCATCCTCACTAGAGCGGAGGAGAAGAGAGAAAGAGGCTTGCCGGTCAGAGCTGGTCCTCGCGCTGCTTTTGGCCAGTGCGACCTTCGCTTGCTGGCGAGAAGAACGGATCGGAGGCGGCACCCAATTTCCAGATGCTCGATGGCTGGCGGCGTTCGCTGCTTCGCTTGAGTTGCTAGGAGAATAGAGGAGAGGGAGAGATAGGGGAGGAGGAGATAAGAAAAGCAGTTGTACTCAAATGCAACTAAAACAACAATAATCAATGTAAATAATAGAGAGGGAGGTAAAGATGTCATCCTGCCAGGCTAAGCCTGGGGTGAAGTCTATATCGCAGTCACTCCATTTGTCTGGGCATTAATACTCGAGGTCACACTCTACGATTGGGCATCAGTGCCCAGTGTGACATCAACACTAGCTTTACTGGAGCCTGCCATCGAGGCATCCCTCAACAAATTCTGAATGGCAGAATGTACCATCACCTCCTCGACCTCAGTAAGGCCCTCATATGTGGTCTCCTCATAAACACCGAGCTACTCCTCATCTGTCTCAGCCTCGGACTCTGCTGCTACATCATCAGCTCTAACCTCATTTTCGGTGGTAGCCGGAGGCACATCAGAATAGGCTGGAATATCTGTGTCCAAGTCATCAGGGATGCCCATACTCCTAAAAATCATCGATATGTAAGTGGACTTAAGCTGGTCCACATCTTTCCTCAACTCTGCAATTGCGGCCTTTAGGGCCATGACCTTACGAGTGGCTCCTTGACCTCTCTCACACACCTCTATCCTTGCCGTGAGGGCATCGATAACATCTCTAAGAGGTGTCAAAGCAACGGTGAGAGCACTTTCAATCATCACCGAAACTGCAGCCTCTAGGCTGGAGGCACGCACATCAACAAAATGAGCTAGGCGCCTCATCTGTAGCAGCATGGCCTATTTGAGTGGAGGTCGGGAAATATTAGTACTAGCAGCGGACCTAGGAGGCAAGGCAGCGGTAGAAGAACTCAGAGTTATAGAAGAGGCAGAGCTAGAAAACCTTGAAGGCCCAATGGCCGGAGTAGACAATATTGCCTCTACATGTAGTGCCTCAATATCAACAACCAGGGATGTATCCACCGAGGCTGCCCTTTTTTTCTCAGCCTCATCCTTCAAGTACTTGGCCTCAATACACTAGATGTTAGTAAAGGAGGAGGGAATCACTTCCACGTTCTTCAGGTATATCTAGTGCTGCCCCTTCCATGAAGGGAGCCTCGTTGGATACTTCCCCGGCTGTTGACACTGAGACAATAACTACAAAGGCGTTATTGCCTACTCCAGCCCCTAGGCCTTCATGTATATCTAGTGCTGCCCCTTCCATGACCCCGAGTTCATCTACTGCTCTCTTGCCCCTAGGTCTGGTGCTAATGCTGCTGCTGCTTTCTGACCTCTACTCACCCAGGCTGTGATACTATGGATGGGGAAGCTATCCCATTCTGCTGATAGGTGTGCCTCAAGGATAGAGGCTATAGTCCCTAGGATGATTGAGAGAGCCCTCACTGCTGCTGTGACACCTCTTAGTGTACCTATTGATTCCCTTGTGGCAAGGATAACAGTGTGCAAGCGAGGCCAAGGGGCCACTGATGAGGTAATGGCCCTAAAGGCCGCAATTGCTGAGTTGATAAAGGACGTGGACCAGCTGAAGTCCAAATATATGTCTATGATTTTTGGTACTGTGGAGATCTCTGTTATGCCAACTGACTCTGTTGTGATTCTGACTACCACTGGAGATGAGGTTCGAGCTGATGAGGTGGCTGCTGCCAAGTCTGAAACTGAGACCTATGAGGAGCAGCTCGGTGCCGATGAGGAGACTACATATGAGGGCATTAAAGAGGTTGAGGAGGTCATGGTGCAGTCAACCATGCATATTTCATTAGCAGATACACCAATGGTAGGCTCTAGTTGAGCCAGTGTTGATGTTACACCAGGCATTGATGCCCAGCATCAGAGTGTTGCACTGGGCACTGATGCCCCAACAGATGGAGCGGCCGTGTAGACAGGACCTTTCTTTACCTCTCTTTGTGTCGTTTTTATTGACTTTCGATTATGTTTGTTGCATTTGAGGACAACTGTATTTTATTTGTGGTGGGGTGAGGTATTTCTATACCTTCTTCTTGTGTATATATTGGGTTTAGTATTTTATACTGTGTTTTTGGTTTCTATCTTGTAGATGTTTGAGCTTATCGCTCCTTTTTATGAATGAAAATGGTTTTTGACCTATCTGAAAATTTTTGCCACTCTTGTTGTGTTTGAATATGGTTGTTCTTGTACAAATTTGAGTATTAGTTATGATCAATATGATGACTTGAATAGTTCTCTTAATCGAACAAAAATGAATGCGCGGCTACGATGAGGCGTAATGAAGTTGCATGGACAATGTGTGAACTTTTTGCATCTCGTTGTGACTAGCCGATTATTGGATGAATCTCTTGTGATTAACATTACACACTAGCGAAATTGTGGAGTCTCGTTTGATATTGGTGCCAATGCCTTGTGTGATGAGCTTACCGTGAACCTTGTGTGATGACACCTAGAATTTACCCCGTTGGTCCGGTTAACTAAGTGATGCAAGATCTTGAAATGATCTTAGGCAATGATTTTGAAGAGTGAAACAATTTGACAATATACCTCTTTTTGTGGCCAACCTTGTGAGATGTGTGAACTTTCTTGAACCCCTTTGAGCCTTATCCTTTTCTTGGAAGAAACTTGATGAGTTTGAGACCTCTCTTTATCCATTCACCCATAATCCTCATGAAATGTGGTGTGTTTGAATACCCAACTTAGGCCAAAAGCCTAGGTTAGGGGTATAGTAAATAGGAAAGGTAAATCAAGAAATGTAAATAATTCCCCTTTGAGCCATGGTCTTGAAAAAGATGGATCCCCTCCATAATAAAAGAGAGAGGGAAAGAAAAGAAGAAAGAAAAAGAAAATGAATGAAAAAGTTGAGAAATAAAGTTTTGAAAGTTGCAAAAGAAATGGGGTGTCCGGAAAGTCATTTGAAGTTGAATAATAGGCTGGATTTTGAGCATGAGTAAAATTGCTGAAGAAAAGGAAGAAAAGTGATGTTCAGACCACATTTCATGAGGGTACATTCACTGATCCTAAATAACCATACCTTTACACTCAACCCCGTTACAAGCCTTGAAAATAACTTTTTGATATTGAATGAGCTGAAACGAATGGTTATCAGAAAATAAGGCAAACCTATAGGTAAAGTCATGCATGTGTTCATCTTTGTGAGAGCGAGAGTTGTATGTGATTTCGGAGCTATAAATTGTTGAAAATTTGTATGTGAATATGGAATCATATTTGTTATGAGGGCATTTGAATACCTTTGTTGAGCTTGAACTTAAATTTGAAGCAAGTATTGTGAACTTGAGTACCTTTGATAATGGTGAGTCACAACTTGAATCTTTGAGTGCACAATTGATCCTTGCATGAGTAAGTTGAGCCTTGTTGCGTGCATTCCTGATTGAGTCTTTTGTAGCACTGTTTGAGACATCCTTTTTGAACTGCTGATCTTGAGTTTTACTTGAGGACAAGCAAAAGTTTAAGTTGGCGGTGTTGATGAGTCCGAGATTTTGACACATTTAGTTCTTTGTTTATATAGCTTTAATGTCCTCAAATGCTTAATTTGTGCCATTAACTGATGTAAAACCTTTGATTTCCAAATATATGGATGGAGGAACAAAGCAAGGACACTAGCAGGCAAAAAGGAGCAAAACAGGCTAAATAAATGAAGATGGGCGAGCCTGAGGATCACCATGATCACTCGGCGTGTCGCCGAGTGGCTCATCAGACCGCCTAAAGTTCCAGTGTGCCAAGCCATGAAGGAAAGAAATAAGTTGGCGATGAAAAGGAGCAGTAGGCGGATTGCCTAGTGATTCCCCGAAGCCATGATCGATCTGCCAAAGTTACAAATCTTGAGGATGTTGAATGCCAAGGCAGAATGGCGATAGAATAGACGAAAGGGAGGTTCGCTGAGTGGTTCGGTGAGCCCGACTTACTTTGTTGAATAAGCTTTTGTAGCTTATTTTCGGCGACTATAAATACATTTTTGAACATTTAGTTTAGTATCTTTTTGAGCTATGAAATAGTTTTTGTTAAGTTTTGAACATTTGGAGACAGGTTTCTCTAGTTTTTCCTTAGCTTTGAACGATTGAAGAAATTCAATTTTATGAAATTTGAAGTGGGTCTTTGAGAATCTTGAAATTGGAGTATTGTAAGGACGAAATCACTCTTACCCAGTTGATCAATTTGGTAATGGTTTTTACCATGTTATGATATCTAGCTAAAACCCAATTCTTTGGGTGTGATTATGGGCTAATTTAGCTTATGGGTATTGCTATTGTTAGTTTAAATGCTATTGAAAAGTGAGTTCAATCATTAATTGTGGTTTAATTTAAGAATTGTAGTTCCAAATGCACTTCTATGTTTGTGTTCTTGGCTTGCTCGAGAGAGGGTTTAGAACTAAAATTATTGATTGATGGTTTATGGGTATTGGGTTGACCTGGGTTCAGCTCGAGAGAGTGAATCCTAAACCTAATCCGACACATTCAGCTCGAGAGAGTTAATGGATTAAGGTGTGGGCTACTCTTATTTTGCATGCTTGTTGATAATCAAGAGAAATCACTTGATTCGAGATAAATTGTTCGAGAGAAAATTTACCTCCATATGGCCTAGCCTACTCACTAATATCTAGCTATTTTCTCACAGTTGCAATTACCCATATGTCTATATTAGCCTATAATCGATCACATCTCAAGAACCCGTCTCTTTATTGTTAATTCGTATTATTTGTAACTGTTTGTAGCTGATAATCAAAACCAAAACCCCCATTTGACATTCGTGTCGCCTCCTGATTTGAATGATGTCTTTAGTCAATAATTTTTATTCCTATGACTGATTTGTTTACATTTATACTTCCCAATTGAATCTGAAACATGTACTGCTCCCTGTGGGATTCGAGGATTAACGATTGTTGACGCTTAGAATTAGATGATGTGTCTTTGAAATGTTATAAATCACCGATCCAAGGGAAAGCATGAGTAAGTTCATTTTGGGTGTGTCCGAAATAGTGGTTAAAGAGTGCCGAACCTCCATTCTCATTAATGACATGGACATCTCTCATCTAATGGTTCATGCACAACAGATTGAAGAGTAGAAATTTAAGGAAAAGCCTAGGGAGAAAATGAGGGCTAAAACCGGTGATGGTATTTTCTCTTAGTTAAGGTCTAATGGATATGGTCGTCCTAGGTTTCGACAAAAGTTTTTGGTCAAGGTTCCTCCAATGTTCCTCCTAAGTTCAACAAAGATAGGGTGTCTAACCCTAAGCCTCAAGGAGGAAATCGTAGTGGATCTTCATTTCCCTTGTCTACTTGTACTAGGTATGGAAAGAAGTACGAGGGTAAGTGCCTAGCTGGCACGGATGGTTGCTTCAGTTGTGGTAAGAGTGGTCATAAGATGAGGGATTGCCCGATGCTTACAGCTAAAGGAAGAGTGGGAAAGCAAGCTTTTCCTAGTGGTTCGGGTCCAAATGCTCCCAAGAAAAACCGATCTTTGCACTTCAGACTCGTGGTGAACAAGAGGGTTCTCCCGATGTCGTTACCAGTACGTTGAAAATTTTCCAACTTTATTTTCATGCTTTGCTTGATCCTGGTGCTACCTTTTCTTTTGTGAAGCCCTATGTATGGATATGAGGTTTGATGTTCTTCTGGATGTGTTGTTAGATCCTTTTTGTATCTCTACTCCTATTGGTGATTCTATTGTGGCTAAGAGGGTCTATAGAAAGTGTCCCATTTCTTTATCCCATAAAGTTACTCTATTACGACCCAGGGGTACCCCTAGATGTATTATGGCGTATCGAACATCGAAGGACCCCATAAAAGCCACTTAGCTTTCATAACATAAGAAATAGAACAATACGAGTAAGACAATAAACCAAGTCCAAAAAGTTTTTATAAAAGTAAAGTGGATGTCTAAACGCTTTGTCTCAATAGACATCTAATACAATAGAATGAAATTGGGCCTAACCCATACATCATGTCCGAAAGTGATACTATAAATATTCGTCCAAGAATGCATGAGGACTCACCAAACCTCGGGAATCTCAACCTCAACCACTAGCCACGAAACTGATGACCCTGACTGTCAGACCCTACATTTGGGGAAATGTAGGCAAGAGTATATATTAGTACAAAACAATGTACCAAGTATGATAGCTATGCATAAAACATTTAAATCAAGCTGAAAGGAGACATTTCATTTCATGACATGCAATTGACCAAGCTAAAACATGATATAAGAGAGTTAGAAAACATACGTCATAATACCATAGTCAATGCAAGATAACCATCTCTAAAGACTTTGAACGCATATGCGATACTTTTTGAAGTAACCTTAGTTTGTTATTAATGTGGGGAATCAGCCTCAAGCGACATAGAGACCATGTGAGCTATAACATGATCCCTCGGTGTCTCCCACACAGAAAAGGGTTGTCCGACTTGCCAAGGTAAGGACCATAACTTCTGGGTTAGGTGGATCGACTAGCTAATATCTATTTAGACAATCATCCTATAGGGGCACATATGTAAGGGATAAGGAGACTGCTTCTAGAAACCCGACCGTTACTAATAGGAGAGCTTCCATCTCAATATCCTCTCAGTGCTAAGCATAAATCTCACGGAATAGTCATTTCTTACTTGTTCTTATTATCTATGGAAAGGCTCACCATCTTGCCAATCAAAGCTCAGTCAACATCCATGGAAATGTATAATTCAATAACCAATCCAAGCTAAGTTCATTAGGATAACTTTTAATCTTTGATTCAATTAGGTGAGAAAACCTTTCAACCTTAGAATCCTAACTATGTGAGAAAACCTATCACATCATGCTATTATGTGTATATGAGAACAATCCTTTCAACAACACAACAAAAACATCATCATTGATACTTTACTCTCAAAGCATTGTTTAAACATTTGCATAGATTTCATAAGAACATTCATAATCTCATTATTTACCTTTCAAGGCTCAAAACCCACTTTTAGTCATCAATATTTAGAAACATGGATTAGATATGGATTTCAACATAAATTAATATCAAGCTAGTAGTAAAGCTTAATTTCATTAAACTCTTCTTTTGTAAACAAAATCCCACATCACATGATCCTAGCTTGAAAACGTGGGGATTATATGGGTTCATGGTGGAAATCATCATAAAATCATAGTATTTCATCAATTCATGCATAAGAGCTCATAATTCAAATAGTTTAATTAGTAATCAAGAGAACCAATGGCAATTGAAGAAAACCCTAAATTAATTAGGGATTTCTACCTTTGGTAATAGAGGAATTTGGAAACTCCATGTCTGGGAGGAATTCATGGATGAAAAATATCATACCTCAAAGACAAATGCTAATCTTCAATGGAGGAATTGAGAGTTGACTTGAAACCCTATGTTAAATCCTTCTTCGTCTCCAAGTTTCTAGAGAGAGAAATATTTTGGAGAGAAGAACTGATCTTCTTTTGTGTTTCTGGAAGTATGACTTGGAATTTTGGGGTAAAAATTCTAATATAGGGGACTTAGTGAAGGGTAAAACGATAGTATATGAGTTAATTAATTAGGAAAAGACCAAACTACCCTTGAAACTTAACTGCCAGCTGTGACCCACGAACACTGTCGACTGACCGTGGTCAGGACGACGGTCCATCCTGAACAGCTGTGGATAGTGGTTAGGAAGTTGGAAATTGGGGCCTTAGACCATAGAACCCAACCACGGACCGTAGTATGACCAATGGTCCGTTGGTCAGGCCGTGGTTCTGGGCCTTCAGACAATTTTCAGGCAGGCTATCCACGGACCACACTTACGGTCCGTGGTCCAATCAACGGGCCGTAAGAGGCCCTCATGGTGCCATTTGCAATTAATCTAAAGTCAACCACAATGCCCTATTTTGAATACGGGATGTTACAATATCTCCCCCTTGGGATAATTCATCATTTAAAGAGAGTTAAGCTAGTACAAAAAGAGTAGGAGAGGAACTAACAACCCAACCTACAATGCAACTTCATCTAAATGAACATAACCAAGGAGGAAGTATCGACTCCAAGCTAAGAGGTTATCAAAAAATCATAAGAGGGGTGGAACTAAATCGAATAGACCATCATGAATGCAATGTACATATCAGAGGAGGGAACATTAACTGCAAGCTTACATCCAATGAAGAAACATCAACTCCAAGCTAAAGTTATGCTCATTACATCATATCAAATGATCTACATGCAATTCATACTCATGTGCACATAAACATGTAGAAATCAATCAAATTGATTCATTTTCCCAAAACTTGATTTTTTTTTTCATAAATCATGCATAGTAAGGAAATCATGGAAACATATTGTAACACCCTGTAGAAAGTAGTAAGACCTAGCAGAATCTTGACGTAATCTAGTAGGTCGAACTAGAGCCTCACATGTGAGTTTATAGTTGGAAACTTGTTTAAATGATGAAAAATGGCTATTGAAGTTAGTTTGGTGATTTTAGAGGTCAAACGTCAAGAAACGACCATGACGTCCGGAAACTAGTAGACTAAACGAGGGTTAAGTTTGAGGGTTAGAGCCAAGAAAGAGAACTAGGGCAGTCCAATCTTTCATGGACACTGCCTCACCTTCCACGACTACCACCATGACTCGTGGTAGGCTAAGCAGTGGCTAAGCAAAGGCTGCCCAAAAACAGCCCCTCCACACAAGCCAGTTAACGGCTCCTGGTGATGACCACGGATCGTGGGAAGGCTCGTGGTGGTGCCTTCTATTTTTAGGGGTTAAGGGGAAGTTTTCCTAGATACTATATCATGACCACGAGAGGCACTGCAGCTCGTGGTAGGCACCACGAATCGTTGTAGGCACCATGGCTCGTGGAAGGCACCACGGCTCGTGGTAGGCACCACGGCTCGTGCTAGGCACAACAGCTCGTGCTAGGCACCACGGCTCGTGGAACCTCACATTAAGGGCTTTTCATTAGACTTCGAGTATAGGGTCAACCTAAAATGGTCATATCTCTTAGCTCAAAACGAATTAGGTGTGACATGAACTATAGAATTAAAGGTCTCTGAGTCCTCTTTCCAGCGCCACCGAGTTTGCCCAATTCCAATCTTGGAGTAAAATGTTATGCCCGAAATAGTGAAGCACTGTCAAGCTGAAAAATCTTCACGACCCGTTTCACGGGCCGTGGTGATGATCAGGGTCCGTGAAGGTTTCAGTGATGCCATTTCGGCAGTTTCCAGCAAGTAACTTATTGGGTCTTTTCCCAATTGTTTTAACTCAAGGATATCTTGGTTTTATCAAGCCTAGGACTCCTATTTAAGTTAATTTAACCGCAAAACTCACCCAATTAAATCAATTATTCCAATACCCAAATAAAACCCCAATTCCTTTTCCCTCCCAAAAATCTTCTCTCTCAAAAACCTCCATTGAAGAGCATAGAAGGAGCTCAGATAGGGCTAGGAGATGGAAGCTTTTTATCACGAAATTTGTGGGATTCTAAGGCTAAGGTATGGGAGTTCTTTATTCTTGGTTAGCTATAACCAATAAGCACTTTCAACTATGTTTTCAAAGTTACCCAATTTCTAGGTTTTCAATCAAATTCGTGGCTCTCTTTCTAAAATCGATTCCATTCATTTATAATGTTTATTTATGATTAAACTTGAATGTTTGTGGATGAATTCATGTAATTGTAATGGTTTTTGAATAATTTCCCACAAGACCCATGATATCCCTTCTTTCTGAAATCTAAATCCTAGTATGTCTTGAATGATGAATGAAGGATGAGAATCTAGTATGTTTTCATATATTTAATTATTGTATTGTGATTTTATCCTATATGATGTATGAATATCAAGAAAATAGGGTTGAATCTTGAAGAAAGCCTTGATGGCTATGAATGAAGGTTTTCAATTGGTGAGTAATCTTCTATTGAATTGTTGATCCACTTATGGTGGAGATGTTTACATATCATGTATCCTTTGTATGAATGGTTTGATCCACTTTTGGTGGAGGTGCTTACTTGTTAGCATGAATTGTAGTTTCGAGACAAGATCCCTCTTCCCTACAACCCAAGATATGACTAAGTATGATATGTTATGAATATGAATGAGATGTTATCAACATGGTATGGTCTATATGTTGAATTGTATGAGGTTCTATTGTGGAAGGACCGTACCCATATAACCCCCTTTATGAATGTATGATTTTATACATGTCATGAATGGCCTACTTGAATGATGAATGCATCCATGTCTAGTATAATGAAGGTTAGGAATGTGGTTTAGGATCCTTAAATGCAATCTATGTGAATTGTGCATGACTTGGGATATTATGAATGTGTTGTAATCCCTTTTGAAGGGAAGTTCCTATGAAGAAAGTGTTGTTGTTTTTGTGCCATTGTGAGGACAATTATATACACACACACACTCCATGCATAAATATGAATATGGTGTGTCTATGGTGACAATTGAAAGACTAGTTCTCATATGCACCTTTACATATTATTATGCATGAAATGTACATGACCATATGATATGACTAAGTACGATATGCTATGACTACACATGATAGGTTGATATTATGGTAGTATTATATGTTGCATGGAAGGCTTTTCTCATGAACATACTATGCTTCTAATATGAAAGGTTTTCTCATACTATGATATATGTTGATTCTAAGGTTGAAAGGACATTCTCACCTAAAGAATTATGAGCTATTATGATATATGTTGGTTTGAGTGGCTAGTGCATTCTTCCATAAATATGACTTTGAGTAAAGACGTAATATGACTTTTAAAGGGTATTATACTAAGCACCGAGCGGATATGAAAATGAGATGGAAGCTTTTACGCTAGAAATTCCGACTTCCTAATGGGTTCCTTATACGCTACTTAGTACGAGTTCCCAAAATATGTTATCTCATGGGATGGAAACCTTTTACGTTAGCGAGTTCGGGTTTCTAGTAGCAATCCCCATATCTCATAAATATGTGCCCACATAGGTATATAGCTAGTGGATCCATCTAGATATCTATTCATATAGTTCTACCTTAGGCAAGTAGAACGCCTTCTTTCGGTGTGAGGTTATATGACACCGGATTCCATGTAGCTCACATGGTCAATGTCGGTTAAGGCTAATATTCCCTATATTAAATGAATACAAGCTATGATTAAGAATATGAACTCTAACTAGGCCTTCTTAAGGAGTATCATTTAGTGTATGTGGGAGTATGGGACTTCACCTATATATTGCACAAGTGGGCTCTAAGAGAGGTTCTTGTGAGAGTTCCTTATATATGGCGACTTATGAGGTATGAAGTAAAGATGACTCCACTTACTATGAAATGTGAATATGCATGTGAATTACACTTATGACTTCTTGATGGGTTTGCTTAGTATATTTTGGGTTATGGGACCTCATATGTACATTGCACAAGTGAACTTGTGAAGGTGTTATGGAGGTGGTTTACTTATATTATGAAGTATATGAAATATGACTAAGATATATGATATGAATATGTTACATGAACTATGACTAATAACTCCTCTAGGCGATCTACTTAGTATGAGGGGTATTATGGGATGCCACTCATACATGGCAAAAGTAGACTTTTAGAGTAGCCATGGTATAGTTCCATTATATTATGAGTATTATGAGACGTGTATGCTTCCATTGAATTAGCTTTATGATTGACTTTCCTTGATATGAGCTAGTGTTCATGAATGTCACCTTACTATGTGTATGAACTATGGATAAGACTAATGTATGATAAGTATGAGAATGGTTATCCAAAGGTAGTACTTAGTGTAGAGATGGTTATGGGGCTTTGTTTACACATGGCACAAGTGCAACCTAGGGTTACTTATGTGATTACTCTATTATGATGTAGTGACCTTGATATTTGACTATGCATGAGTATTATGTCTTGTAATGAGTGATATTACAATGAGACTGTGTTTAAAGATTATGCTTATGGTGATGTTATTATCGTTTGTGCTTTGATGAACTATATGTGAGATGTTTATGACTTATGTTCTCCAACTCTTTTGAAGAATGATGTTCAAAAGTGCATAAAGCATGGTTTGAACTAAATGTCCCTTTTCAAGCATGTTTTAATGGTTTTTATGCAAGGCTTCCATACTTCGTACTTTTTGTGCTAACTCCTTCTTCTTCATTTTCTACAAAGTCTTGGGTTTGGAGGTGTGGTGGCTTATACTTGGAAGATAGGTTTTTAAGGAGCTTGGAGTTGAAGACTTGGGGAGTCCTCATAGTTTTGTGGATAAACCAACCTTGTACACTTATGTCTTCATTATTATATTTTTAGATTTATGTAAGGGTCATGTCCCTAAGTTGTATTAAAAAATATTTAAGTCTAAATGTTATAGATGGTTTGAGACATAGTGTCATAGATACTCTTATTTTATAAAGTCTTCGTTTGTAAATAAAGTTTTAAATTTTCCGCTATTTTCATATGCTTTAATGTTCATGACATGCTAAGGGCTTGTATAAGGCCTCTGAGAGATCGAATATGCCGTGTTACGACTAGGGGGTGCTCTCGGGTTGTGACAAACATGGTATTAGAGCATAAGGTTTTGGAATGGTCTTAGGATGTGTCAAACCACGTTTAGTAGAGTCTTGTTTATCGGTGTGAGTCGCGACACATATATGAGTGAGAGGCTATAGGACGTTAGAAAAACTTCACTTCTTCATTCTCTAAGTCATACTATAGATCTATAAACTCTCTCTCTGATCCTTTATCCGATGGTCTTTAGGTTGTGATCACTTGAAGGGCTTTTGCTACAAGGAGCACGGGAGAAAGGTTGGTTGTGATGCCAATTATGGCTATGTCACTTGTGAGAGTTGAGGTAGTAGGTAGTGATATTGTATTTAGTGTGAATAATGCTTCATAGTTGCCTTCGTGTTGGTTAGAAGAACTCGTGTAGGCTTACTCCTAGGGTGGAGATAATATGCCTACCTAGCAAGGTAATTGTGAAGTTATGTTTAGTTGATGATAGAACCCATATATCAAATTATTAGTTCCCAAATGAGCCTACCCGAGAGTGGAAATGGGGAAAAGAAATTCTATGGCATGAGTTTGGATTATGTTGTGTTTTAAAGTTGACTTTGAGGTTGCATGTACCACCTATTTGAGGTAAGGAATAAAAATGTAGGTGTTGACCAACTTTAAAAGAGTTAGTTGTCTTTTAAGATTCATCTTAAGTATGGTCATTTGAGTAGGGTGCTTGGAAATACCTAGGATGTGTGAGGTGAGTAGATTCCTCTTAAAAAGGGGTAGAAGTTTCATCCACCTTGGTTTAGAAATCATCTACGGTGATGAGTATGAAGGTTTGACTGATGTCTTGCTCTGACCTTAGAATTAAAGGAAGTGATATTTAAGAGAGCTTGGGTAAGTTTGTCTCCTATGTGAGGGATAATGTGCCTAGATAAAAAGATTGTTGGTTACCCTTGATGCTATTAGTTAGGTTTGCTTAAATTCTCACCTTATGAGGTGTAGTGAGTTTGAGAAACTTAGAACCGAAGTGGTAGACTCATATGAGACCTTGAGTGATATCCTAGTAAAGGGCTTAGAAAGGGATGCTACTAGGGTTGACTTGGAAGACTTTTTGGATAGAGGTACCAGTATGTTGGTAATTTCATGTGAGAATAAGTACTATGTTGAGTTCCGGTATTATCTCATCTTGTATGATGCCTTATGAGATTATAAGGTATAGAGTTCTCCGGATGAATTAATAGAGCCTTTTTCAGATTTTACCCCGGTTAATGGTTTAAAGTTAGTAAAAAGGGTTTATAGAGGATGTCCTTTAACTTGTTCCCTAGAAATACTCTTGTTGACTTGGTGTAACATGGCATGTTAGACCTTGATGTGACTCTTAGTATGGATGGGTTGCAAACATGGTGTGTTTTTATTGTTGATAGGGCCCGGATGGTTAGAAGAATATGGGACTGTTGAATGTGCATTAGTTATCACCTATTGATTAAGATGGCAAATAAGTACAAATGTCTCTTTTTTGGATTTGGTACTTGTTGTGTTATGTGAGGATGGTATTGCGAGTTTTTGAGGACCGTAGACTTTTGCAAAGATGGCAAAATGTGAGTTTGGTTATGCCTTTAGCAGTGCTTGAAAGAAGTTTTCTTGAGGGTTGTAGTGACGGCTTCCTCCTAAGGAGTGGGTGGTGTGCTTAGAAAGTATGACTAGTTGAAATCCCGACATCCTCATCTCTTTCTTTCATTCCTATTCTAGCGTGAGACAAAGAGTTCCTAGGTGGGCTTATGTTATGCTTTAGGAGTCATGTGTGACTTATATATTTTCATGATTTCCTTATGATGAGTATGTTCTTGTGAATTCATGTTTTATGATAAAATGAGTTTTCATCTCTCATGTTCCTCATGTTGATAGGCAAACAGAGTATGTAGCCTATGTGATTCATGAGTTGAATGGTTTAAATGTGCTTTCAAGAAGAAATTGCATAGTTGGCTTAAGTTGTTATGATAAACATGATTTGAGTTGGAGAAGGAAATTCCTCTAATGAAATGAAATATGTTGAGGTGAATTAGTTCCTCTTGAGTTGTGTGTTTTGGGAGTTATGTGCATTGTATGAGTTTTTGCATTATTCCCCTTATGTTGTGAATGTCTTGTGAGAATGCATGTTTTAGAGTAAGTAAGTCTTCATTTCCTCATGTTGAATTGCATTGTATATGTTAAGTGTATATTTTGACTTCATGAGATAGTTAATGAACATGCTTATGTTGGACCTTGATGAAATGACATGTGAACTTGTCTTATGTTGGGGAAGGTAGTTCCTCCTATGTTTTACAATATGATGGGTTTTGAGCATGTTCTAATGAGGAGTTGAGAAATTTCTCCCTGAATAAATGTCATTTAAAGGTGGAAACTTGCAATTAAGCTCTGTGATAGTATGTTGAGCATGTTATGACTAGGAGAAGGTAGTTCCTCCTTGAACATAACTAAATATGATAATGTCATGCATATGGGTTGGTAGATGTACTATTCCTTAGGATTGCATTGACCATGTTTTTGGATATGAAGTTTTCCTCCTTTTGTATTATCTCATTATGAATGGTATATCTTTGGGTTGTGCTCCATTTTGATGTTACTTGCTTGTTGGGCTGCTGTCTTTGAGTCTTTGATTCCGTAAGACAATTTAAGGGTCATTCGGGGACAAATGTTCCCAAGGAGGGGATAATGTAACACCCTGTAGAAACTAGTAAGACCTAGTGGAAGCTTGACGTAATCTAGTAGGTCGAACTAGAGCCTCACATGTGACTTTATAGTTGGAAACTTGTTTAAATGATGAAAAATGGCTACTGAAGTTAGTTTGGTGATTTTAGAGGTCAAACGTCAAGAAACGACCATGACGTCCGGAAACTAGTAGACTAAACGAGGG